>JAVHNF010021060.1:3521-13657 GCA_034783455.1 Micropsitta finschii | reverse complement strand
GGGGAGGTGGAAGTGGAAAGGAATCACACATCGGATATGTTGCAGTTGGACTAAAGACAGGCGGAGGTGGGGGTGGAGGGGATGGGGAAGAAGGAGACCAGGCATATTCCCCTTCTGGGGCAAACTGTTGAGAGAAGGGAGGAACAGGCACTCTTCCAAACTGCTTCTGAGAAGCAGTTGGAGACATAGGAGAAGGAAGACTGGATGTAGATGATCCTGAGGATGGAGTCACATAACCTGAAGCAGGGCTGATGTTCTGAGCAGCAATGAACTGCTTAGGTCGAGCATAGTTGAAGGAGCTGGAGGACTGCATGTTTGGGGAAGTATGAGAGTTAAGAATACTCATTGGCACAGGAGAAGTGACAGACTGGCTGGACGCAAGCTCCTGGAAGGAGGGGGGAGGAGGAAAGGAAGGGGAAGAGGGAGGGTGCTGGTGATGATCAGGTTGCTGCTGGTGACGGTACCACTGGCCACTTTCTCGCTCCAGACGAATTTGGTTCTGCAGCTGCTGTATTTTTATAGGGTCCCTGTAGGAAAGAAGAATAGACAAAAAGATGATCAGACATGCAGTGCTGGTTGAGGAGGAGGTAAAAGTTCCACCACTTCATGGTCTTGGAAAATCAGAAAGCAGGGAAAGTTAAAAGTGCTTGCGTTAACTCCAATAGCCTTATTTCCTCATGGTACATGGTTTTGAACTCAAAAAGGGGGAAAAAAGTATATGCATTCTAGAAGTTAACAGAACCTTCAGCTCTTAAAAAAAGGTAAATTATAAGACAATTTGAATATGCCTAGGATATTTTATTTCCAGATAATATAAGTAATGGTAAAAATGTGTTGAAGTTCTTAACAAGGTTTCTTTTCATCTCTTGCCCATTTCATTCAATGTCCCTGTTTCAATAATAAGCCTCAGATATTTACCTAGTGACAACTTCAGCGTTGATTTCTGCTGCAGTCTATGCAGGCCAATTGGGCAGACCTAATTGCTGCCATACTTTTAATGAGATACTTGGAGAGAAAGGATCAACTTCTATGTTAGATGTATCCATGTATCTGTAGATGAGCAAATAAGACTTCCAAGAATCCTTTGTAACCTAAGGAACTCAACTTCCCCGCTGTTAGTCACACTTGTTCTTCCAAGCTTTATTCTTAATTGTAGGCCCTGAGACAAGTCTTAGTAGGTACTGAACATAGTTCTGAGGAGTTACTAATTGCAGTACAATCAGCTCAAATGGAAATAAGAATTTCTTTTAGAAATGCAGACATTCACCAGCAGAACAATAAAGACTAAAAAACTAATATGCAAGAGCAGTCAGAACTGTTAATTAAATAATAAAAAAAGCAAAATGTTCAGCAGTGAAGAAAACCAGACCATGCACTCGCTTCTTTTTTGTCCACAATACCGGTGTTTGAATGACACTGAAACCAAAATTAACTGTGTGGTCTATTATCTTAAAATACATCAGACTGACTTGCTTAAAAATTGTCATCTTCCAGCTGGAAATCATAACTTTATCTCAGTACTCCAGATGTCCACAAATTTTCAGCATATGTACATATGCCTTTGCTGTATATTTAATATAGAAATACTTTATTATATACATGTGCGTCATTTTTTATGTATGATTTAAGTATTTTGAGCAGAAATTTTAGAAGCTATCTCCTTCATGCATAATGTGTGAATGTACAATTCTGGCACAACAATATACTTTTGTTGGTAGCAACAAAATTAGAAATGGTAATATCATATTTTCCAGTCTAAGATTAATTTTAATACTCTAACCATCCACATTTCACAGAAAATGTTTTCTGACAATAATTCTGCTTATGATCTCAGGCCAAAGGAGAACGTTTATAGATAAGAAAATGAGGAGCAAGCCTGGTTAGGACAGAAAACTGAAAAATCAGTTAGGTACATTTAACAGTTGGTCTTTTTCTTTTCTGTTATAAAGATGGTTCCATTCTAGTAACAGTCATGTCACCAACAATACATATTTCAGTACTTAAAAAGAGATTGCATTTTCCTTTTTAATTAAATCAGCAACAAGAACATTGAAGTGTTGCAGCTCACTTGTAAATTTTATAATTGATTTTTTAATGTTGACAATAGAGACTCTAAATCACTCAGTTCAACTTTTCACTCCGCACGACGTGAGCTGAACCTTATTCCTCAATTTTTGCTAAGTTACATAAAAGTCTCCTTTCACTGAATGGGCTAAAGCAACATGATTTTAGTTCCCATCATCATGTGACTTTCTTGGCTGATGGCAGAAATACTTCAGATCACCTCAGATTGGAAAGAGGAAGTCCTCTAAGATTATTACTCCCAACTCATTCTGTATCTTTAGTCAGACTATTTGCAGAGCTACTGTCTGACACCTCTAACATGATTTACAAATAATACTTATTTTTCATCAGTCACCCCCAATATTACTTTTTTTATTTATTAGAGAGAGGCTAATGTTAAAAAAAGCAATGGGGGAAATTTAGTATTGTAAATGGTGTGCTGAATACAGAAGAAACTTTGCTGTCTCCAACCCTTCTGTATTTACCCAACATGTGCAGAAAGCAAATCAGTGTCTTGTCTTGGGACTTTTATATTTCCCTTGCCAAGTCAGATGGCGATCTGCCCAGCCAACGGCATAACACAAATGACCATCTATGGCCCTGTCAACGGTAAGTATACTACTACAGTGCCTGCTGCCAAGCTGCTGCTGTACCAATCTGGGCAGCAGCAGAGACCAGTTTCAGGGTATGTCTACAAAACGTTGGCAGGCAAATGTGAGGTTTGTCTCTGCTCTCACACTACGTTTGACTTGAAGCCACAAGAATATACATGCCTGTAAGTCAGGATTTAGTAGCTCAGGACAGCACTAACCCCATTTGCAAAACTTTTGATCAACTTAGGGGGCCAGACAAACCAAGTGTATGTCTGCTTGAAAAATTCACATGCAGACGTAATCATCACATCAGTCCATGTAGTGAAAAACCATGAAGAGCTTCTTAGGGCAAATTTTCATTCCAGTGGTAGGAATGCATGATCTTTGGTCTGCAAAGGGATGTTCTCCACCTCAGAGCTTTTGACAGCAGATACTGCCCTATAACAGTAATTTCTTGAGCAGACGTATCCTAAGGATGTGTCATTATGAAGAAGGAAAAAGAAAAGGCAAGAATAATTACTTTGCAAATCTTCCTTTGCCATGACACCAACAGCAGTGGAAGTTCTACATAGGTAGGTCCCTGAAAGATAAAACTGCTGTACTACAGATACAGAGCCCAGCAGTCAAAATTAGGCAAAGGAATCTCTGTTATGCTGCCCTCATCAGTAGGGAAACAAAGAAGGGAATTTAAAAGAGTTCAATTTTTGGATGAGATTTCAGGAAAATTTAGTTTAATTGTAATTACATCCTCTTTCCAATTAGCTGAAATATGTTTTGTAATCCCAGTGTTTTAAAGGGCACACATGCTTTCAGGGAATACATCAACCTTGTTTAAACAATAGAGAATAAAACTTATTTTTTCATGAGGAGACTTTGATGTTGCCAAATAATTATAGCAACATAAGAATGAACATTTAAAAGTAATTTTTTAGCAAAATTCAATCAGTGAATGGCTAAAGTACATACTTAAAGTCATAACCAGGGTAAAGCAAATATTAAGACATTTCAGCAACTTACTGAAAAGCAGGCCAAGTAGTACACAGGTATTTTCAAAAGGTCAGCTTCACATTTCCCATTTTCATTTTTCAATACCAAGTATTTTTAACCAAGATTTTACATACATTTTCAGATGTTCTAATAGGTATGCTAAAACAGTTGAAGAAATGCACATAGGAAAGCAATAGTATTTCAATGGAAGCAGACATTAGTTGCAATAAAGGTGGGGTTTCTGGCCTGCTTTTTCTGTAAGACCAGTTGCATGCATAGGTTCAGTTCTGGGCACCTGGAATCTGCTCAGTAAGGTAACGACTTTCAAAGTAATGATAGTGAGAAACATTTGAAAACAGTTGTTCAAATGGAAGACTAGAGACATCAGGTTTCTTGGCAGGCAGCTACAGAATGCTATCTTTTTAAAAGCAAAACACTGATAGAATGAGAAAATAGTGGACAGAGATGATCAGAATCTTCTCTAAGGATGCCAATACATACAGCATATTTTAATAGTTACTCAAGCCTTCATTTTCTGAGGTATATATTTGGTTTAGACTATAATAGGCTTTTTTATCTTTTTATCCCATTTTCATAATGTTGTTTGTATTATTTTTTTCTTGTTCCCTGATACCTTCTTTGTATCACATTGTTCTGAAAATTAATAGAGCAGTCCTTGACTTTGAGAATTGAACTAGTAACAGCCACCATCAGGAATTGATATAACTTCAAGTGCCTGGACACAGTGCTATGGAGAAGGGGACAGAGACAGATGGTTGTACATCTCTGAAAGTCCCAATAGGAACTGGCTACTGGATTGCAAAGGACATTACAGCAGATGGCATTTTCAGGGATGCAGCAAATGCTGCATACTGAAAGTTCTCTGTCAGGCTAATTTGAAGATTCCCAATATTAGGATACCCACCAGCTTTATTTTAACTTACATTTTTATCTGGGTTTGTGAAGAGCATTAAAAAAAAAAAAAAAAGAAATAATTAAAAGGAGCAATGCCCCTCTTCCAGGAAGCACCCTACTATTTGCAGTTAAATCAACAACTCCTCCATATAATCTGCTCTGTGTACCTTTTAAACACAGAAGTTTATATATAAGCCCTTCTATCCAGTTTATCTATCTTGGAAGGGGAGGTTCTCCAAAGGCAGGGGGATGGTGACTGAGTCTTGAGGGAAACAATCATACACAAGATGAATCCTATCCAGGTAGTGTCTACCATAAAGCATGTTAAGAGCACTTAAGTAGTCAGTGTTTTACAACACTATATATAAAGTACATTAAAATAAACCACCACAGGTAAAGAACCAAGAAAAAATATTTCTTTTCTACAAGTTTCTTAAATTCCAGGTTTTGGCCCTCTTCATCTTAACAGAAGAAAAGGAACAAATAGAAAGCAAACAAAGAAAAGCAACTTCTGTTTGAAGGAAAGAATTTTATCTATCATCTCGTCTATGGAAGAGCATGGGCTCACTTCCATGTCAAGTCATTCCTGAGCAAAAGCAGTCTGGCCCCTTCACAATCCTACCAGTGATCTGCCCTTTGAGAAACAGATGGTGCAGTTCTAAACCAAAACAGACCTCTGAAATTAAAGTACAGGAATATTCCGAATGAAAGTAATCAGAATTAACCACATGTTTGAAAGCTTGAGCTACTTTCCTAAATTAAGATTTGAAACCAATGCCAGAAAACCTCTGTATTTTTATTTTGGGGTAAGAACAACTCACCTCCACGAAATCCACCTTCCAATGATGGCCTAGCTTCAGTCATGCCAGACCTCTACCAAAAGGGAAACAGCCACCATCACGCTGTATTAAAAACCATGGGCTCTTCTCAGGTAACACTGACTTCCATGTCAGCAAGTATGCATACTTAGATGTATTTTTATATGTATATGTTAATATATATAAATAGCTATACTTAGATATTTATAAGGCAATGGATGATATTTTTTTTCCGTAATTTATTTATTTATTAAAGTCAGAACATATAACATACAGTTGGATCTCTCTGCTCTTTGGCAGCCTAACTGGATAGCTGATAGGCACAGAAGGAATGTAGAATTAGAAGTGGTGGGAGCTTGGGAGCTGCTGTGGCTCCCGTACTTGATCAGATTCACAGTGCTTCTGCATCTGTGGCTCCCAGACAGCTGACATGGCAGATTTGCCAGGTAGCTGTTAAGCTAGCTCTTAAACACACTGTTGAACTTGCTTTCTATAACCACAGCATTTGTATTTTACTGGTATGAGCAATTTTCTGAACTTCCTCTGACAGTTACTACCTAAGAGACTGAAATGCACACACCAACTAATCCAAAATTTGACAGCAGTCACTGGTATCTGTAATTGTACTCTCATGAAATTCCTAACATAGTTTAAGGCTTTCCACCAGATTTATCAGTGGTTGAGAGTTGTTAAAAAAAAAATAAAATTAAGCTAGCAGTGAACTAATTATCAGCTGTACTGAGAATAAATATGCAGAATTTATCCTAAGTAATTCCAACTAAACTGTCCACTGAAGGAATAGTTACTCATTTTTAGAAATCTACATATTTGACAAGGCAAGAAGGTAAAGGGAGAACTTTTAAAGGCCCTTTGTACAAAAAACACAACACACAGACAGTTTTCAGGCTGCATTAATACAAATACATTTACTCAAGTATTAAGTTTCTTGATGCTGAACAATGCCTTATATTCTGAAAAAGAAATGTGGACTGTTTTAAATCCTGCAAGGCATAACATTTATGGAAGACTGGAATTATCAGTTCCAGTAAAAACTGGGGAGAGACATAGGGGATGCAGGGGACAACGATGCACATGACAACAAAAACCAGCACCAGTTTGGTTCTATCCTGCAAACGTTCAATGATAACTTTTGTCTATGCTAACAGACTTCATGGAAGATGCAGGTTGTCACTACAATTTAATCCTCATGCTGATTACTTAGAGAGCTCTAACTGGGAGCCATCTCAGCCAGCTGCAAACTGTCAACATTTTTATTACTTGCCCTTCAAAGCCTGACAATCTGAAAATGCAGATTCATGACATAACATTTTCCATATTTCACGTTAATATACAGGTGTGTTTATAATTAATTTCACTGTAACCTAACGCATTCTCAGGAAAATCAGTATGGTGCAAGAGCTAACACAAGTACTGTATTATGTGCACACTATGAAACTAAGCTTGACTTTTCATCTGAGAAACTTCACACACACAGAAAAGAAATGTAAACCACCTGCATTGTAGCTGCACTGTTTGTGAACTCTCTTGTAAAGAAAACATGCTGCAATTTGGCTGTTAAAAACTTTCTTGTCTATCCTAAAAAGTGGCAGTTGTACATGTGCCCATTTTCCACTATGGTTTGATTATCTGTCAAAGGCATCAAGGTAATTTCTGTACTGAGGAAACCAACAGTAGTGATAGTGCCAGCATTCAGCGAACACAAGCAATTCTTTTTGAGACAGGAACCACTTTTCATCTTTCTATACCACTGCAGGGACTTTTTTCAAAACATGTACCAGTGAGATAACACATTTAGCATGGGTACAGAAAGAAAGGAAATTGTGCTCTTGTGCACATTCATTGTTCCCAAAAGTCCTAAAGACACAATACAGTTTTAGCAAAACAGCTGAACTATGTACCTCTGGTTGGTTTAGATCATAAGAATTAGTCTGGTAGTCAAAAATCTGTCTGGCTTAGTAATTCAACAGTGTTATAAACTAGTACACAGAATATCCCGTGAATGGATTTAAGTTAAACAAATGACACTGGTAACAAGTTTTACTGATAAAAGAAGGAAGAAGTGTTACGTTATTAAAAAGTCAATTGCAACAAGGCATTAAGAGCAATGCAGGTTTTGATTTAGAGCTGAACTAATCTGAAGTATAGGAAATCACGACTTGGAATGCAAGAATGAACTGGCCTGCAAATGGAAAAAAAAGTCTTCTGCCTCCAACTGTGCTATACCTTGTGGAAGGCTATATTCTGTGCTGACTGGTATATACTCAAAGAAAATATGGGGAGGAAAATAAATATATCCAAGTTCAAAAAACCATACTAGCCTAAATCCAAAAGCAAACAGTGCTGCCACTGGAACAGCACATGCACAATTGTCTTTATTTATTTTAAAATTGATATATTTGATTAACAAGATGCTCTATAAATCATATTTCATCTACCACTGGACACGAAAGTTGAGATATTTTCTTATTTTTATGACTACCTACCAACAGTTACAGTGGGCTTAAAACTGGCCCTTCACACTTTCAATATTAACATGCAATATCTGTCCAGTGCCTGTTCTTTGGGTTACAGGTAAAGATGACTGGTTTGTACTACTGAAATAGATACTTCTGTGAGGAAGAATGAACATCATGTCAAAACCAACAGCAACAAAAAAAAAAAAAATGGAATAGCTACTGGATGCCTAGATATTAACACACTGACAGTGTGCTTTTAGGAGAATTAAAACTAAGTATGTATTAAAACTTCTTGAAGAACTTAAGCTATTTTTAGAGCCTACATTCTAGGCCCTTTTATCAGCCATTCTGTATTCACAGACAGTTCTGACATTTGAGCAGGTTCTTGCCTCATGTGAAGCTTGGATATCGCCATCTGACACATCAGTAGTCTGTGATACTGAAACTCACTGGAGCTATTCTATTCTTAAAACACCATATGAAAAGGAACCATTGGAAAGGAAAGCAATACATAAAACCTGGTATTTACATGAAATAAATATGTATGTCTGAGATTCTCTTACTACAACAAAGACTTAATGGCTTTACATGTCAGCATCATCTTAGTAGTATAAAGTTTTAGTACTATACCATTCTGGCTGAAGTCCTTCTATACACAGAAAAATAATCCCCTCAACAACATACACTAATTCTTATGGAAGGAGGAGAAGCACCAGAAAGTAACAGCAACTGCTAAAGACAGCAATAATCTGTCAGCCTGGTTCTCTAGAGCATTGAAAAGTGAAAATAACACTATAGCATTACCCACAACTTCTGTGGCACTTATTCAACCAATGCTATCCTAACACAATTTTATCTTGTGCTCAATCCAGTGCAGGACACTATATCCCTGTCATGCAGTTGGTAATCTCAATTCAAGTTATGCCAGTGAAAAGAAAAATACTTAAAAGGACAAATAACTGTGTAGTCACTCTGCATGCTGCAAATTTCCAAGGGTATCTGAAGTTACTGCCGTATTAGGGATTGGTATCACCAGAGACATCTGCAGATCTAGTGGGAGAATTTTTCCTCCCAGATGCCCTCTTAGATAGCCTTTTAAAAACACTGGCAAAGCCCATCTCATGCATTAATTGAAGGAACAACAGTCTCTCATTGCTTCCCTGATATTGCTCTCTGACATGTAAAACCGGAACAAGTGACTACCCCCTCCGCATTACATAGCTGCTGGCTCCAGCTGCAGTTAAGAGTTAGTTCAGGTATGGACAAACTGCTTCAACTTTTTTCCCCAGACAGGCTAGCTGATAGACAAAGCTCTGATTAAGTAAAATACTCACTTTGTGGCAAAGAAACCCAACACAAAAACCAGCTGAATGTCCTCAATGTTTGTATGTGTTGCAGCACTGTGCATAAATATTTCTGCAAAGACTTGGCAAATGCTCAATCTATTAATGCCCTGCAGATACTCTGGGGGCTACACTCCTCGCAGTGCAGAATGGAAACTCCACCACCCACCAGGGAAATAGCAGCAACAGCAGAGCCTAGTAAAATGAAAACACTTGACAGCATAACATATGTACCTTATATCAGCTACTTAATTTAGAAAACAAGAAAGAACTCTTTGTAGGCCAGGCTATAATATTAGACATAACTTTATCTGCTCATGTAGAGTGATAACATCTTGTTGGGTCATCACGTTTTTTTCCTATCAGCAACGGACATTGATTTCAGTGATATCTGCTTGGTGAATACTTCTGTGACCTATTGTGTATCACGAGCAATCTTTTAAGATGTGGATCTTCATTCACCTTGCTAGAATAATTTTGAGAATAAAATAGAGTTTATATGGCACTGTCACTTCTTATCTAGCCAGACGTGCTTCAGAAGTGTGATTTTTATTTATTTATTTTAAAAAGCATTTTCCCCAAAGTAAAAACACTCTAAACACTGCTAAAAGCACCCTTAGGTATGCAGAGCTACCGACTACAACTGCATGATGAATATAATTATAATGAAGATGTTTTAGACAAACCCTAAAGACTAAGTAGACTGGCAGCCTTACTCCATGACTGAATACTACACCTTACTGTCATTTCCCCACTGCTTGTTCCAAAATAAAAAATGAATACCTGCCAGCAGAATTGCTGAGCAGAAGAAAAATCCATCCATGGTACACAGATGTTACTGCAGCCAAAATATACTTTTAAATACTCAGAATATATTCTGCTCCTGAACAGATTGCACAGAACTGACCAGAACGAATCACATTCCCTATCATCACAAGA
>JAVHNF010021054.1:0-12946 GCA_034783455.1 Micropsitta finschii | reverse complement strand
AAAGTAAAAGAATTATATCTTACTTTTAAAGTACTTATAAAAGGTTATGCTCATTTGTTGGAATTTTTGCTATCTGTTATAAGAGAGATGAATTTGTGTTTCCATCTGTAAAGGTTATTCTGGGCACCAGTTCCCTCATAAGCATGTCATCAGATGCATAGTTGAGCTCCTGGTTTCTCCAGGATCATTCAGAGTAGTGTGTATTTCTCTCTTCTCTTTTTTATTCTGTTTTTAGCCAATTTAGTGCAAGGCTGGAGCTCCACAGACTCGGCTGTCAATGCAAAAGCCATTGCTGAAGCAGAGAAAAGGCTTCATGACCAAGAAACTAGCAAGGAGGAAGAAAGCAAAACTACAGTCAACAGAAGTCATCAACACCCGAGCTCCGGTAAGGACTTTATTCCCTTTGAAATCAAAGCTGTGTGCAGCTTAGGGCTCTTAAATAACTCTAATCCATACTCTTTGCCTAGGAGAAAAAAAATCTGAACAGTATTTACAAGCATGCTCTGAATGTGACTTTGTTTTCACCGCTGATGTTATTGGGAGGTCCTTGGTGTTGTACTGTCTTTGTTCTAAGCCTGCTAATAACACCAAAGACTTCTATGGGATTTATCCAAGTTGAATGCAAGCACGGAGGTGCCATAACTTGTAGCTTTACCTGTGCTTCAGGGACTTGAGCAAAACCAGTTGAAGACACAAGAGTCCCTTTGTTAGTTTCACTAGGCTTTGATTCCTGCAGTACGGTTTGGATTTCAGTGATTTGCCTCATTAAGATACAAGAAGCTTTCCAGTAATATAAAAAACTATTATATAGTTACCTTTTATTCAAATGTCAATTGCATATTCCCCATATGCATCACTCTGGATAGTTCAGACATCCTGTAGCTCTGAACAGCTTAACCGAGTGTTCCTTTGCTGCTGTGGGTTCTACCAGAATGTCTGTGTACATGCATGTGCTGTGTTTCTCTCCTTTTATTACATGGCAAATGCAGAGGCAGTGAATTCAGGTAGGACAGTGCTCCCTCTGCTACTTAGCATCTCTTCAATCTGTTTTAGCAGAGGTGGAGCTAGGATTGCTGTTGCTTCACGCAAGACTGAATGCCACTCCTGCCAAAGTCAAAGCTAACTTTCTTAAGGACTTTAAACAACATTCAGGCAGATTTGGGAACACATTCAGGGATCTTATAAATATGTCTGTACTTGTTCATAGGCAGAAGGCTTGTTAGTGCCATTATTGTATTCTGGTGTCTCATCTAAAAGGTTAGTATTCTGAATTTAAAAGGAAACAAGTCTGTCTCTAGAGGTTAGATACTTCGAGGCAAGTATGCAAATCCTCAGTAGCAGCATGGTGTTTACATATAATAGCTTGTCATTTGTGCTCCATCTCAATTGTTGAAATGTCCCCTTACTGTTTTCTTTGTATCAAAATAACTCAGAAATACCTTAGAAATTACCTTTTCCCCTTATCTGCAGATTGATTTTAATGATGCTGTTTTCCCTTTTTTTAATTAAAACCAAACAACCTACCTGACAACAACCGTAACTGAAACACCACCAACTCTCCTGGTTCAAAGATGGCTTTCTGGCAATGTTGGAAAAGGATGCAAAAGAACGTGCTAAACAAAGGAAGAGAAATGAACACTTAGCAAATGGTAATTGTGAAAGGTTTCTCTAGGTAATGCCTCCAGAGACTACTTAGCAAGAACTGGGCTGGTTTAAGAGGCTGTCCAGCTACTCTGTTACTATCTTTCTCATGCAGGCTTTGGTTATCTGAGACCAACCTTCTCCACAGAACTGATTAGCTGGGTATAACAGGGTTATATGCTTGGCAGAGTCATTGCAACCTCTGCTTTTCCATGCTGTCCTCTTTATGATATGAGTTTGGGAGGGGGCAAAGACACATGCTCAGTTTTCTCTCTGAAAGAGGATTGGAGATCATGTGCACTGAATAGCTCAGATGTCCCTTGCAAATGATGGGTAATGAAGACAGCTGCAGTGAGGCTGGACTGGACTTTTTATGATTATTCCAACAGGAGAATATTGCTTCTGTTCCCTCAATCACCTTTTGGGGAAATAAAACCCAAATGGTATTTTGAATGCATGTCTGTTGGTTTGCAGCTCTGAAAGAGAAAGGAAACGATGCCTTCAGAAAAGGAGACTATGTCAGAGCCATTCAGAGATACACTGAAGGTCTGGAAAAACTGAGAAATAAGCAGGAGCTTTACACAAACAGAGCACAGGTCAGCATGTGGGAATGAGCTCCACTGTACTGCTTTTGTAGTTTGGTTTATTAAATATATTATAAATTCCAAACTCCAAGTATGTAGAGGACAAGTGAAGAAGCAGCAGGAGTTTTTCCTGCCACATCAGTGCCCAGACAAACCAGCAGTCCAAATTTGGTAGGTTTGTACAATAGTTAGTGGAAGCTGGTTGAAATACTCTCATTGTTCTGCCTGGACTCTCTTGGTTTTATTTCAGGCCTACCTGAAGTTGCGTGAGTATGAAAAAGCCATCGGTGACTGTGAATGGGCCTTAAAGGTAACTTCAGGATTCTGTCTTTTATGATTATGTCAAATGCTCCTGGAACATGGGCTTGTGTGTAACTGATGATACAACAGGAGACAACTTGCTAATGGAAGTGAAAGGATGTGGTGGTGTTGCACAAATTCCTGCATCCTAAATTAACTTGAGCAACATAAAGCAGTTAATATCTCAGTGCCCCCTGTATGCAGAAGCTTTTCTAGCTCTTTAGAGTATTTAATAAGTGGTAATAAGCTATTAACTACATTCATTGGCACCCTTGTAAATAGAGAAAGGGACTCAAAGCTCACAAAGATCAGATCTGGTGGGAAAAGTGAAGATACCGTATAAAATGCCAAAGAGCTGAATGTGAATTCAGTTGTGTTACATTGGCGATGCTCATGACTACAACACAGTTAACAGATTATTAACAATATTGGAAGCATCATTTCAAGAAATCAGTCTTTTTCACAGAGTTTTGAACTGGAAAAGATGACCTAACTTTTAATTCATGGCAAAAGTAATCAAATTATAGACTTCTTGATGCAGGCCTTAGCATTACCTAACTGTATGTGGGTCTGCTTGTATTGCCTGAAGGGAAGGTTTATGGGAAGGATACTTAGCACCAGCAACTTTCCCCCTTTAACCAAACCAAAGCCAATGTTCCTTGCATTGAGAAGGAAAGTTGGTACCTGGAGGTAATATTTTAGCATATAATCTTCAGATGCCTCTAGTAGATGAATACCCTGTTCTGTGCTTACGGTTACTGTGGGCAGCTGTACCTATTAATCAGAAGGCTGTGAAAATATTAAAAGGTTAAAATTTTTAAGCATGTAATTAATAATTCCTTTTTTAACACAGTGCAATGAAAAATGTATTAAAGCCTATTTTCTAATGGGGAAGGCTCATCTGTCACTTAAACACTACAGTGAGGTAAGTTGACTAAGTCTTATGGCCCTCGGGCCATGTTTTGTTCTGCTTTTGATGTAGTGATGTGGGTAAGAGAGAGAAATTTGTGATCTTAAGAACTGCTCAAATGAAAGTATATTGAGCCTGCAGGCTTGAGAGAAACTTTCTGTGCTTTGCAAAGACTAATAATTCTGATAATAGTCAACTTACGCTTTTAATTATGAAAGTTTTTACTTGTGTGTCTCCATAAGATTTATTTTCCACACTTAAGAATGGTGGCCCATTTCTTTTCTCTGTTAAGGCCAGGCAGTGTTATGAGAAGATCTTACAAATCGATCCCCAAAAGAAAAGCCTGTTTAAAGGTAAGAAGTAGAAATGATTACCTTGTCATCCCTTGTTTTCTGATCAAGATGGAACCTAATCAAAACCACTGTTCTGCTTTTCAGAACTTTTGATGGAGTCTCTTCACTCAGCTTTTGTTTCTGACTGTTTCTTCTTGAAGCTCTGTTTCACTGATCAGAGCAGTGGGTCATTCTGTACATATGTATGTGGAAGGTAGCTCTCTCTCTCTGTCAAGGAATCAACTTCATTCTCTCTCTGAAAGCTGACCATATAAAAACATGTAACTGCCATGCTTTGTTGTCTTTTGATTTCCAAGATTGTATGAACGAGGTAAACTTGGAGGAAAAAAGAATGAGAGATGAAGAGAGAGCAATGGAGGAAGTTCAGTCTGGAAAGCTTGCTGCTCTGTCCATAAACATACTGCTGCAGAAACTGCATAGACCTGACCAGAATGTCCTCTACTATGCAGGAGGGATCAGACTTCTAGCAGGAACCGTGAAAGATTGTAAGTATTTGATGTAAAGGTTGTTGACGGTGGGAGCTGTAATCCAAGCAGGCGAATACAAGTGGATTAGTTTTTAAAGGAACAGGAAAAATTATTCCTTTGTTATAGACATTAAATAAGCAATGTTTGATATTTCAAAATGTATGGGTAGTAGATATTTACATCAATTTTACAGAAGTAGACCAGTGTTGAAGCTGAGCTGTTAAGACTTCTGTGGATTTGGGTCTCTTAAGAGCTGTTTCATTTGTTTAGAAATATTTATAATTCTCTGCTAAATCATATTGATTTGCAAAGCCAGCTCATGTTTCAGTCTTCCTGAAAAGCCCTTAACTTGAAGTCACTTGTCCTTTACAGCACCAGGCATGAATTAGAGCGCTCTTCAGCTTCAAAGCTGCTTCTGCTTCAAGTAGCATTCTTGGAGTTTTTCTCCTCTTTTGATGACATTCTTCTCCCAAAGCTGTTGATCCAGTGACCTTTTCTTTTAACACTTGTGTTAGAGAAGAGCAGGAGTCTGCCTTCACAATGATCTATCAGCCAGATGGATCACAGAGCTGATTCGTTTATCTCTTTTTCAGGTACTGAGCAAACTTTATTTAGAACAAACAATGGATTCAGTATCCTCGGAGACAACGCAATTGTAAGAGGGTAAGAGCTCTCCAGGGCAAAACAGTAGGGTGTTACAGCCTGAGGAAATGAAAACGCTGTTCTCAAGAAACACAATCACCTCTTGAAATGACCAGAAGATAATGTAATAGCAGATTTTAGTGTCTGAATGGACTGACTTATATCTGACTTTTAATACAAACAGTGCTTTCTTAGATGCAGTGAACAGAATTGAGTTTCTGCTTCTGTCTCCTATTTCTGTACAGTTATCCTGTCTCACAGTGAGAACAGGTCTGATTAAAGAAAACACAGCTTAATAGAGAACAAATCTGAAAGCACTTACTTGCTAAAGTTGCTGAATGTATGTTTGAGTCAGGTTCAGGTAGATAACAGTAACAAGAAGATGTGATTGGAAGATTTTGCATAACTAAGGTTCAGAACAGCACAACTGGTTGAACAGGGCAGGAGAGCTATTCTTTAATGTTCTCAATGGGACTGCAGCACAGAGGCTTCTTGAGGGTTCATCAATATTTTGGGTGCAGAACTGAATTTCTCACCTTTATGATGCTGTGTAATGCTCATATAAGGTCTGTGTGTTGAGGGTAGAGTAGACCTAGTAGATAATAAATCCGCTCTCAGGGGAAGTCCTCTGGAAAGCCGTACTCCTAAAAACAGTTAACCAAGGAGCTGGGTTTAGAGCTTATGAGCTTAAGTGTTTGTGTGGCAGATCCTCATCTCTGTGAGGCGATGCCAAAGACCTAATTGTTTGATCTGTCCTTTGCTCTTGGTTTTTTTCCACCATTTTTAATTTAGGGGCTTCTGTGCAGAGAGCAAAAACGCTGCTGAAGTGGATTTGTCTGTTTCTCTTCTGCTCCTTTGGCAAGCTGTCTGCGCTGGGAATGGTAAAAATCTGTAATCAACATTAATCATTGTTAATGTACTGTTAATATGGTGCTTACTGTGTCTAAAATTGATGTTTGGCATGAACGTGGCTTTCCCAGAGCACTTGGGTCTAGACCTTATTGTAAACTAAGTTTTACAGGTCAATAGCAAGTACTGGCATATACTGCTAGCAGCAACCACAATTTTGGCAGATATGTGCATTATGAGATGAAATTTTCAGTCTATTTCTATGAGCATATTAAAACTACTGAAGGGGTGGAAAATAAATTCCCTGCGATTATTACTGCTTTTAAGATAATAGTGCTTGTATAATTTTGGTTTTAAACAGTTACACCAGCAAAAAGCAGAGTTTTATAGAATTGCCTTTAGAGAAGGCAAATTCCTTTGGCATTCGCAGTCGGGAGTCACTGGGGAGGTAGCCCTTGTTTCTAGGGAGTATATACATAGATGAGAAATGGGCTGGGGTGGTGGTGGGTGGTAAAATGGTGCAAATTGCCACACAAGGAAAACACAGAATGCTTGATGCCAGGGCCTGTATTGACTTGTGAAACGTGGCATCCAGGTGATTCTCAAGTGAATATTAATGCTGCAGGGTAAGGGGAAACCCCACATTAGTGGATGAAATAAAGACATTAAACCTCTTAAATCAGCATCTAGGAAAAAAATAAGAGTCATGGCGATGCCATTGTGTATGACATTGCTCTTGGATCTTCTTTTTTGTTGTTGGTTTTATTCAGAAGAAAATCAGCGTCTTCTATTGACTCACCCTGATATGAGTGCACAGCTGCCGAAACTGCTTTCCTCTGGGGTATCGGAGATCCAAAAGGAGACATTGGCACTAATTTATCTTTACTCAGAGAATGAGAATGGGAGGAGACTGCTGGTCAGGCACCTGGATCTAACCAAGTAATAAACACTGCTATACCTCAGACAAATCTCCTTAATGCCTGGGTTCACAGATGTTGGGAACTCATTCCCCTAGCAATATGGGACATAATGACATTGAGAGCTCTGTCCTTGAAGGACAGGCCTAGCTAAGCAAAAGTAAAAGTTAGGGGTGTGGGGAAAACTTTAGTCAACTTTGTATCTGAAGGTGTCTGCAAAACTAGGTAGGAAGGGCTTATTCTAGAGGATGTTCATACAATTCTGAAGCACAGCTTTTTAAACAAGTAAGCGTGTGCTTGTTTAACCCCCAGTCAGAAGCTTACACTGTTGTCTCTTAATCGTTCATGGTTTCAAGCTGTTAGTCTCCTCATTTGGTATGACTATTTAGTGTTCCACTTAGAGTGGAAAAAGAAAGAGCAGTCTGTTACCTTTATCTTGCTATCCTGGTATTTCCTTTTAGAGTTAAGCAGAGGTGAAATCTTAATTTATTGGCTGGGACTACATGGTTCAAAGTAATGGATGAACAGAAAAGATTCTCCAACAATTCCACACGCTTCATTATATTAATACAAGATTAACCCAGAGACATTTTTCCTTGGGAGGAGAAGTTCAAGAAATAGCCATCTCTGAGAGGATGTTTAATAAAAGGCAGATAATATTACTGTGGCTCGAAATATCAGGAGCCAGATAAATCTCCTGTGAACTTCTGAAAGAGATCCTGGGCCTGATTGCTTTAAAAGCCTTAGGGTGCTCAGAATGTAAAGTTGCAGATACTGAGCTGCTTGGCAGTTGGGCTTGTTGGCAAAAAGAGGTGAGACTATAGGTTCTCTTACTGTGCTTATGAAGTTAGAGAAGAGTGGCAGGGAATTTCAGCTCAGTAGAGGAGCATGTGGAAATACTGTGAGAGAATCTAGTGCTGAAATACTGTTCTAATGGCTGTTAGGTAACTGAGTGTGTTTGGAGAGCACAGCATATCTAGATTGGTCACAAATAATAAATTGTGTTGGTGCACTTAAACTATAATTTGGATCTTTAACAATTGACCTGAAGCAGACATGATTTTTTTGGCTTTTTGAATTACAGATGGCTGCAGGTTTTGATGATGTTTGTCCACAGCGCTGATGCCAGGGCTAGCAGTGCCATGAACATATTATCTGATTTAACTCAAGAGGAAAGGTAACATACATTTCTTCATTAATTTGTAAAATGTTGTACTTCAAAATGTACCAAGTGAGCTAGTGATAGAGGCTGTTGGCTGCCTTTGCTGTGAGGGTACACTGCTGACTGATGTTTGCCTTGGTTTTATGTTGCTGTTGTGTTGCCGCCTTCTGTGATTTTTGCCTGAAGCTTTAAGTGTCTAAATGTGGCTTTCTTTATCCCCCAACAGGTTCAAAACCCAGTGTCGTGTCATGCTTTCCACAGATGTTTTACCTTTATTCACCCAGTTGCTGGTATGAAAGATCTCAGTTTCCATGTTTCTGGTTTACTTGGGTGTAATGTGGCTTACGACCACTCTTGCAGTTTTACAGCCAGTTGCTCCTAGACAGAACCCCTCAGTGGCAGAACTGCAGTAGTTACTGTGCCTCTCATTCTTTAGGCATAACAAATCCAATTTTGTCATATGCTTTCCTTGGGAAAATGTTATCAATCTCCAGTACTTGGTGCTCGGGTTCTATGTGTTTCTAGTTTTATATTCAGTAAACTCTAGACTCGATTGCAGATTCCCAGCAGTCATCTGTCAGTCTTTGTGTCAGGCTCTTAATGTGACTTCAGTCCACTGCCACTAACTGGTTGTATTTTGGATAGTGACTTTTTCTGTTTCTAATTTGAGAGATCAGGGTGAAAAGACAACATTAGGTCACAAGGTAGAGATGTTTAGTGGTTCAGATCCCTTTCCTGGTTGTTTATTTAAACTGCAAAGTTATAATACTGTTGGTACAGAAACATATCCTCAAGAAGAGGAAAGGTAAGAAAGAAGATTTGTTCTGTTGCAGAACAGCAAATAGAGCTGGAAAGTAAAACACTTCCACTTCTCCAAATGTGCACCAATACAATGCAATAATTATAGTATTTTTTCACTGCTTATTGCTCTTGCCTTTTGAAATCACCTTACTGGAATTACAGCTGCAGCAGAGGCTGTTCTGTGAGCTAAGTGGTAGAAGGCAGTATTCACAATCTGAGGCTAGGGACCAGAGAATCTAGGTACTTTTTCCCAAGACTCTTAAAACTACATCAGGAGATTAACTGGGAAAATGAGAGTGATTTCCAAACTTTGGACTGTTGGGACTTAACATAGGTAAGAGAGATTCTGAAATCCCATTTTCCATTGCCAGAGTAATAGGAGCATGTACTTGTTGTTTCCTTGTCATTTGTTCTTAACTTGGTATTCCACTCTTCTCTTTTCAGACCTCTGCCAAGCTGGTGAACCAGGCAGCCCTTGCCCGTTGCATTGGCATCATGGGGAATCTGTGTGCAGATGTTGTCATTCGAATGCAGATGGCTGAGTGTAAAGAGTGCTGGCAAGCGTGCTTAAAGCTTGTGGTAAAGAAACTTGATGGCTTTCTAGATCAGTGTTATCAGCCCTATCTCTTGTGGAAATGGTACTTCTGTGATCATGTTTGTCTTCCTCCCCTAACAGCTCTGAACCCTTGACTGAGATCTTTCAAATCTAGTAGCTGGGTTAAGGTCTCAGAAGTTGTGTCAGTAGATGGCACCGGGGCCGGGGAGAGGGAGTGGTCCCGTATTGTGAGTGGCCCCTTTCAGGGTAAGGATGCAGCATGAATTCAGTCCTCTGAAACTGAAGAATTCACAAGGTGGGAAGGGACCTTGTTACCTGCTTAAACATCACAAGTTTGGAGTGTGCAGTTTTAGATACCAAAGGGAAACAAACGCAAGAATGAATCTGTATCTAAAAGCTGTTATTAGCTCTGGTGCTCTCAGGACTTGTTCTTCCTTCTAAGTGCTCCCTCATTCCTCCCCCTATTCACCATATAAGCAAGCACAGAAGACCTGAGGAAGTGCATATTTTGATCCTCTGAATTGACTGTGCTCTTCTCTACTTTGTACCCAGGATGAATACTTTGATGTCAGCACATCCAAATACCAGGAGTGTTTGTTTGCAGTTCTGGGCCTCATGATGAACTTACTGCTTGAATCAAATGGGATTATCCAGGTATACAAGATCTGCGAATATTCTTTAGGCTGCTAACCTTGGATTTTGCTGGTGTTCAGTTAATTCTTCATTTTTATTGGTGTTTAAGGTCATCATTAAGGGTAATGGACAAGTAAGCTTATAAATGCAAAGATGTACAAAATTCCTTCCCTTTCCCCCTCCCAATTATAGGAAAAATACAGTGTAAAGCACATACTTTTCCACAGTAGAAGAAAGAAATCGTTCTGTTACATGTGAGTGCTGAAGTGTTAGCAACTTATTGCCATGTGTGCCCTGAGCTCCACTGGATTCTTTGTTGTAGGGTACTTTGTCTATTAACCCATTTCTGCTCTAACACTTTGCAGCAATCAGCTAGAGCTGATATTTTCACGTTGTTGTTTCAGTATTTTGCTGTGGACATAAGTGGCAGGTGTATGTCTCTCCTCAGGGAAAAGGATGGAAGGATTGTCACAGTAAGTGGGATATCTATGGACTAACAAAATATTGTATTAGCTGACCTGACCTGAACACTTCAGTGCAAACTCCTGCCCTGCTTTGAAGCCTAAACCAATAATTATTATTAGTAAAGAAGTAATACATTGCTTGTATTTTTCAGGTTTTTATATGGTTTGATGCAAGAGGTTCTCATTGTTCTCTTGAAATCTACACGATAGAAGCTCTTACAAATAATTTCATCCTTAGGATGGTTCTCAATATAAAACCTCTTGAGAAAAAATAATAAATCTAGAAGCAAAGGAGCAAGAACAATTTGGGTGTTCAGCAGCTGTTTAATTTCATGGTTCCTGTATGTGAATCATACTTAGGAGATTGTACTCCTGTTAATGGTGTGTCACTCCCACAGACAGCAGTTATTCAAGGCAAATAGGTAGGAGCAGATGGGAACTCAGAGGCCCTTCACCTCTCTGAATTCACATGAATTGTTCTGATCTGCTTTACTTGACTCAGTCCCGGCAGCACTGGGCCGGTTTCTACTAGGATTTTTTGAAGCAAATAAACTTACAGGGAGTTGCCCTGATGTCAGTTTGGTCTCATCTCTCTCTACACTGAGTCTTTAAAAGCTGCGCTGAGTTCAGTTTCCAGTAAGCAAGAAAAAAGTCATGTCCTGAAGATGTTCTTTGTTATACTGCTGTAAATTTCGCTTTTATGACTTTAATTTCTTTGGGTTTATTCTGCAAAACCAAGATAATTTGAAAGCTGCTGCAAGTTGTCTGGACAAATAAACTTTGTGGTGTTTTAACTTCTCTCATTGTTTTCTCATTAAGAGAGCCATTGGAGTGCTAAGTCGCATCCTGCCAGCATCCTCCTCGGCGGTAGAAGAAGTAGTGAAAGGAGGGGTGGTGAAGAAAATGCTCAAATTCTTGAAAGTAAATGAATTTAACAAAATTCACTTTATTTCTGCTTGTATTATCCCTTAAGAAAGCCACAGTTGCCCCTGTATTTAGCTTGTTTTGCCTATGAGAAAGACCTGTGCAGACACTGTGGCTTCATTTGTCTGCATCTGTGTTGTCCATTGTAGCGGTGCTCTCTAGTTTTAAGCTAGCTACCCAGTTTTTGAGATGAGACTGCCTTCTGTAGTCTGGTCTGTAGCTCAGATTTTCCAGTTGTTTCCATATGAGTGAGATGCCTCTGCACAGCTCTGCTTCCAGACACCTGTAAATTCAAGAATCCATTACTGCAAGGCCCACCTGGAGGACTGAAGCTTACAATTGGTGTGATCTAATTTGGACCACTGGAAAGCAATGGAGCCCTTTCCACTGGTTATCTGTGAGCACTAAACCAAGCTTGGGAGCAGGAAAAGGATGGTTCTTGTGTCCTTTTCAGCTTGTGTTCATCTTGAGATACATGCTCTGCACAGGTCTTAATTTGATATTTGGGCTTAGGCAGAAGGAACACCTATCTTCATGGTACCTAAGCTATTCTGTAACCTCGAGTAAGTTGGGGTGTGAACTGTATGTTTGTTAACATATGCTTTAAACAAACCTAGGCTGGAGGACAGACTACATGCAATTATGGTATAAAGACCCTTTCCATCTGCACCAGAAGTAATAGGCAAGCTCAAGAAGATCTTGTGAAGTCAGATAAAGGTAAGTGACAAAGCAGAAGCTGGGTGCGAGATGTAATCTTAATATTGGCCAATTACTTTCTTCTCTTCTAGAATGGAACTGAACACTGGCAAGCCTTTAGCCATGTTATCTGACCTCCTGAAACAGCGCTTAATGATCCTTAGCTCTCTGTACGTGTATGGAAACAGACACATCAGATAATGAGCCCAAGTTAGAGAAAGTGAAATGGCTTAGTATGCTTTGTCAGGGCCAGAAGTATATAGATTTTGAAAGAAAGTGCTTGTAAAATGTAACCGAATTGGGTTGTATTTCCCAGAGCTAGTGGCTAAAATAGGAAATTTCATTTGGACTTGTGATTTGCAGAGGTTGAGGCTGTTTATAGTTTCCTTCAATTTGCATGTGGATATTTAGCCTGGTATTAAAAGGAAATGGATATGGAGACAGAGTGATCATATCAGGTCAGGTGTCTTAGGGTATTTTTGAGTATATTCTCTCTAGTCATGCGGTGTAACACTACTTGGATTGCTTTACAATGCAGGTTCAATTAATGCTAATGTGACTGCAACAGAGAATACTTAAGTTTTATCTAAATGGTTGAACCTGTCAAGAAACTGTCAGCTCATGTAGTTCAACTTGAACCCTAAGGATTTCCACTCATTAAAAGCCTCTCAGAGCATCATCTTCCTATTGTATACCCCATATTAGTTTCACTGTCATCTGTAAATGAAGCTTTCATTTCCACAAATTAGCAATAACACTTCACTCTAATTCTTTCTGCCAAAACTCTGGGTATTAATCTTGTGAGAAGTCACAATTTTGTATTTTTTTCACCTCTGTTTGCCAACCCAGACTTTGCCCTGTTGCTAGGAGCTTGATAGAATTGAGCTATAGTCCCATGACAAGATTGCATTCCAGATGGGCCACTTAGTTTAGCTTATTCACCAGCCACTGTTGCTGTCTGGAGCAGCAGTACCTTTTCAGTAGATGATGTTGCAGGAAAAAGGTCAGATGTGATCTGGAAGATTAAATGGGACCATGAAAGAAAAC
>JAVHNF010021042.1:0-20043 GCA_034783455.1 Micropsitta finschii | reverse complement strand
CTAAATGTCCAGGAGTGTGTGAAGCAGAACTGGCTAAAAAGAAATGACAAGAAGAACATTTTGGGACATAGCTGCCTCAGAAGTACTCTTCCCTGCTTAACAAAAGCCAGTGCCTGAGCCAGAGGCCCAGCACATCTTGGCAGAAGCATCGTTTTCCAGTTGCTTGATCTTTTTCTCTTTGAATAGCTTGCATATCTGGGTCTTACAATGTTGACATCACCATAGCACAATACTAAAAAATAAAACAAAAGATAAATCCTGCCTGAAAAATGGAAAACCAGCACATGCTACCCCTGTATGCACCCTTTCTCAGACTGCATATTCTGTCATCTCATCAGCCTACCATTCTTTACTCATAACCTCATGCTTTATTTGTGTGAGTCTTCTTTTCTGGACAGCCAGTCATTCGCCTGTGAAAAGTCATCAACTAGCAAGAGCTCTTGTTTTAGTCTCATCACCTGCCTTCCTTCTCTTGTCAGTTACTGATAAATTCCAGCATCATTGTTAATGTTCTTCCCACCTTTTTGGCACAACAAGGCACAGAAATTAGTGGTAATAGTAATCACACTAGGGAAGTTTTGGGGAAAGGAAGCAGGGCCACCTAAAGCCAGTTGTCCAGGACCATGTCCAGGTGGCTTTTGAGTATCTCCAGGGATGGAGATGCCACAGCCTTCCTGGGCAACCTGTGCCAATGTTTGCTCACCCTCACAGTGAAAAAGTGTTTTCTGATGTTCAAATGGAATCTCCCATGTTTCAGTTTAGAATCATAGAATAGTTAGGGTTGGAAAGGACCTTAAGATCATCTAGTTCCAACCCCCCTGCCATGGTAAAGTAAAGAACTTCTTCCTTATATCCAGTCTAAACTTCCCCTGTTTAAGTTTTGACCCGTTACGCCTTGTCCTATCACTGCAGTCCCTAATGAAGAGTCCCTTCCCGGCATAGTTATAGGCCCCCTTCATATACTGGAAGACTGCTAAGAGGTCTCCATGCAGCCTTCTCTTTTCCAGGCTGAACAGCATACAATGTTTGTGCCTGTTGCCTCTTGTCCTGGCATTGGGCAGCCACTGAAAAAAGCCTGACTCCATCCTCTGTACACCTTCCCTTCGGGTATCTATATACTTTGATGAGATCACTCCTGAGCCTACTCTTCTTCAGTCTGGACAGTCCCAGCTCTCTCAGCCTTTCCTCATAGGGGAGATGCTTCAGTCCTTTCATCATCCTTATGGTCCTTTACTAGAATATTTCCAGTATGCTCATATCTCTCTTGTACTTGGGGGCCCTGATGTGAACCCAGCACTCCAGGTGTGGCCTCACCAGTGCTGAGCAGAGGGAAAGGATCACCTCACTTAACCATCTGGCTTTACTAGATAAGCAAGATCATTTATTTCATGCTCTAAATTCCTCTGAGTAAAAACAGAGATTTTATTTTCCAGTCTCTATTGGAAGAAAGTCAGAAGCTATGGGTTCTCCATGAAGGTCAGGAGTGCTTTGTCTGACCACTTGTTTCTCCTACATGCTTTGATGATTTCAGTAGTAACACCTCCAGACTCAGTGAACTAAGAAAACAATTCAACTTCTAAAAATTGTCTTTCCTTGCCTTGGAAGCTAAAAATTCACACCTCTGTTGAGCAATGATGCCAGTCCTTTCATGCATGTATGCCTTTCAGCTCCAGGAGCTTAGTTTCTGAACTTGCTGTGAGCCAGGAAAAGGAGAGAGTGGTAAGAGAAAGGACTAGAGTGACTCAGAGTTCTTCAACTCTTAGCTCTGGTTGTGTGTACCTGAAAGCTTCTGAAGTGACCCTGGTCCTCCTGCTCTGTCTGGGCCATGTTTCAAATGTTTACAGGCTGATGTGCAACTTTGCGTTTTCAGGCATGTTATGATTTGTCTGTTTTGAAATGCATGCAACATATACATGAAATGTAAAGTGTAAGGCTTTTTACATATAAGGTCTTTTGGGACTAGGGCTTTATTTTAGTTTTGCATTTCCTGCCATAGTGGTGTTGTGGTGCACTGTTAGGTGTTATGATGCACACACACCCCGCCCCCCCGAATTAATGAGAAGAGTGATCAGGTATTAAATTATATGTTTTATTCTTCTAAATTATATAGGTAATCTGATTGATGAAAGAGTTATGACAACTAATTAAAGTTTGAGTATTTTGAAGATTCATTAGAAAGTGCTTAGGACATTGTCCTGGGTTCAGCTGTAACAGTTATTTTTCTCCTTCTTAGTAGCTGGTGCAGTGCTGTGTTTTGGCTTTAGTCTGAGAACAATGCTGATAACACACCAATGTTGTAGTTGTTGCTAAGTAATGCTTACCCCGATCAAGGACTTTTCATTCTCTCATGCTCTGCCAGTGAGGAGCGGCACAAAAAGCTGGGAGGGATCAGAGAAAGGACACCTGACCCAAACTAGCCAAAGGGGTATTCCATACCACAGCACGTCATGCCCAATGTATAAAGTGGGGGGAGTTACCTGGAATGCCCAGATCACTGCTCGGGTCAGGTTGGGTATCAGTTGGTGAGTGGTGAGCAGTTGTATTGCGCACCACTTGTGTTTATTGCTTTCTTTTCCTTTTCCCCTTTTAGTTTCATATTCCCTCCCCTCATTATTTCCCTTATCATTCTTATTGTTATTGGTGGTAGCAGCAGTGATTTGTGTTATACCTTAGTTACTGGACTGTTCTTATCTCAACCCATGGGGGTTACATTCTTTCAGTTCTCCTCCCCAGTCCTCTGGGAATGAGGGGAGGAAGGGAGGGGGGAGTGAGCGAATGGCAGCGTGGTTTCTGGGTTGCCCGCTGGGCTTAAACCATGACAGCTAGCTACAGTTGCTAAATACTTACTTAAGATTTCTTGCAAATGTTTCTACCCAAAGCAGTAACACCAAATTTGATGTTCTCTGTAGGGGAAGGAACAAGAGAAGAAAACCAGCCTAGACCTATTCCATTCTGTACATCATCCTTAATAAAAGTTATCATAATACCACATGCCTTCAAAAGATTGAAAGGCATGACAATATATACAAAGAGAAACTTCCATGGAGACTCACTTTAGCCTAAGGACATTGTCTCCCTATGTTTTCTGCTTCATTGCTTGGTTTGGGTTTTTGTTTGCTTTTAAGTCAACTTATGATCCTACCCTAAAATTAGGAATTTAATTTAGGCTCTCTGAATTGTACACTGGAGGAACGGAACCTCTCTTTTCTCAGCTGACTACAGGGGAAGCCCAGGGAGCTAAATTTCATAGGGCTAAAATTAACCTTTTTTTAGATAACCCCCTTTCCTGAAATTGCTTACTTCAGATTACCTTCCAAATAACTTGCTTGGGGCAGGCAAAGGGATACTGGGCTAAAGAGAGAGCGCTTCTACCCTTCTCTTAGTTTTTAATTTTTGGGCCCAGGAAATTAAATTCCAAATCCCAGGCTTCAGTTATTAGGAAACCATCTTGCTGATAGTTTTGCCTCACAAATTGCAAGAAATAAGAAAGCTACAACTAGAGTTACTAGGGTTTTCATAAACAATGTATGTTCCACTAATCTTCTTTCACATCTTTCCTTTATTTCTTCCTTATAATATGCAATAACTCACTACAAAGAAGTAATGCTTGCTAAACTAGCAACATACAAGGTATATAATGTCTATATATATGCTAAAAAGATCTATGTAAAGATGAATTAATAGCAATTATATTGTTCGATCTGTGTGAATAAGATGTCAAATTGTGTTGAACATGTTTCTAAGTCATGTAAAGATTTTTTCCAACACAAACTTTTTTTGTTGTTGTTCATGCTTCTTAGTTAGAACAATATTTATTTTAATTTCCATGGTGCTCAACTGCAACCTACAAATTCATTTCTAAGTGTTCCCTCCAAGGCTTTTGTTTTTAATCCTCTAGGAGAAAAACAAGAAAAAAGTATATTTTTACAGAATGAAGAAGATAAAGTTACTTAACTGAACATGCTGGTTTTTTGGTAAAGGAAATATTTAAACTTAAGTTTAGAGCCAGCTATGATTTTTATTTTTTTTTCTTTTCCCCAAAGTTCTCATTATCCAGGTAACACAGAAATGATTTTCTGCAAAAGCAACAGAATCTAGAAGATGAACAAACAGGGCAACTATAATACTTTCCATAACAATTAATTTGCTAACCTGGGTAAACGGTACCACACTTTTCTATCATACATGTGAGAGAAAAAAACACTTCTAAATACATGTTAATCATGCTTTTGAACTAAGATGAAACAAAAAAGCAAATTTCGATCACATAGTTCATTTTAATCGCAACCAGCACCTTAACTGAACGTTGTACAGCAGGGCTTCATGAATATTTAATGACAAAGTAACCAATTACACAGTATCACTGCTTTTAGTATTTCTTCCTCAATTTTTCCAGCAGTGGAGTAATGGTTTTCTATTTAGTTTACTCATTGGGTTCATACTCTGTCTTATTTTGTATTTCTGCAACTATATCAAGCTAAAAATCAGGCACTAGTAAGTCACATTAATTCTCTAGTCAATTTACCCTGCAAAGGCTGGAAGAATTATTTGCTCAATTGATTTCCACAAAGCTACATATTTGTAACCCTTACTATGATGCATTAACATTGCTTAGGGAGGTCAGTAGCTTGAAACCATGCTCAATATGGTTTGCATTCATACATTACTCAGTCTTTATAGCTGAGCAGAACATAGAAATAATAATTTAAATTGGTGACATTTCATAGTGCAAATGCAGTAGAAAATACTAGAATGGTGTGTTTAAGAAAATGAGGGGTGCAACCATTCAGTTCTGAGCTCTTCAGGAGATCTGGTTCTTCAGTGTATATTTTCACTGTATAACAGCACATCTTTCACTATGTCCTGCAAATATTTTGGGAAAGCTGAGGTTTTTGGAGGCTTGTTATTCTGTTTTTCTGAAGACCTATTTAAGAGCCATAGAACATTCAAAATACTATCCACACCATTCTTCAGCTTTTCCTAACAAACACTTGCTAATGCAGCTAAGATGTATCACTGTGAAGAAGCAATGATTGCTCCCCAATGCTCTTAAGTAAAACCAGCCACTATATCTTACTTCTTCACCTGAACTGTTTATCAGATGTTGATATTGTGTAATACTGCTTCAGGATAGGTCCTAATTATTAAATTCACTACAGTAAAACTCATCACATTATTGAGCAGTTACTGTTCGTTCTTCTGCATTTCTAAACTAAATGTCACATACCCAAACCATACCGCACTTCCAGTTAGCAAGAACGCATAGTTACAACTGAGCTTTATGATGTCATTTCCATCCCTCTACATCCATCCAGGTGGAGCACTGAACTCAGTGGGAATTATGTTTGAAAGTTATGGACAAAAATACAACTTTTTTGTTATTAGTTAGGCAATCCAACAATTTTTATCTTTATCTTCTAGCTCATTAACTGAAGTTTCTGATCTGCAACTGCAAAGGATTAACATTTTCACAGACAGTAAGCTGTCATTGTTGGCCTCAATAGTGCACTAACACAGAAACAGGTGCTATATAAATATTTTCTTAGTTTTCCATATCTTCCCATCTAGAATTTTTATACCATTTTAATGAACAATTTAATTAAAATTTGTTTATGAAGTAGCACTTCTGTTTAGTATCTCTCTTTGGTTTTGTAAGCATCTGAATAGTGTTTCTGGTTTTCCCAATGTTTTTTAAAAGCCATGAAATCATGGGGGTACACATGATCTCATTTATAAACCTGGATAAGATCCATAAACCTGATATATTACTCTGATTAATCTTCAGAGAAGGAGTCCAGTATTTTGCTGTATATTTTCAAGAAAAAAAAAATACATATATGACAGATAACTAAAAGGGCACCTAAAGGAGCAGGTGTAAGTGAGCAGTGTCCATGATGTGCAACTCCTGCAGTTTCATTGGCCTTCGAGCTTGCAGACTGACCTCTTATATGCACAAAGGGACATCACTAGTGGAGAAACCACTTCAGATGCAAGGAAATCTTAAGGGAACAGATTCTTGAGCCTCAGCTGCCTTCTTCAAATGACCATAAAGCAGATGAGGACTGCTGTCTCTAGCTATTACTGTATTCTCCCTGGCTGAACTTCAAACTATCTGTTGCATAAAGGAAGTCTAATCAGAATTAGACTTTACCTGGACAGCTGACATTTATTCACCATGGGAAGAACCTGTCCACTAAGAACATTCCCATGAGCCTGACATGCCTGAAGAGCACACTGAGTAGAGGTTATAGCCTGTTCCAAATGACTGCAGAAACCTCTGACCTTTTTCCTTTAGGCACTGCAGCCTTGACGGAAAAGTCTGCAAAATAGATGAGGATCTGTTTTACAACCTAATAGTGCTCTGTACTGCTTTGGAAGAAGTCAAACACATGGACTGCCACTAACTAATGATGTAGCATTCACAATATGCTTCAAAGACATGTGCAAAAGTTTTCCAAAATAAAGTTATCAGTGGATAAACAGACACTTTTATAACCTGTCTCTCCAGATTAAGAATCAAGTCCTTTCTAAGCAGCTGAGCTAACAGAACCTGCTTAGTGTTTGATTTTAATGATTTTATATCTTATCTTCTTCATAACAAGCTCACTTGCCTCCTAGCCGCCTGACAGTCTGGAGGGACAAGAGATAGCATTTCCTGTGACTGGCTTTAAGCTTCATGCATGCCAGGCTGCCAGCTGGCAGATCAAGCAGAATCAATGATAATATCAGCTCACAGTGGAGCCCTTCCCCTTTAGCAGCACAAAGCTGGGTCTCTCCTCTTTTACCACACCACTGATTTTCACTTGTAGGAATCTAATACTTTTGAGATCCTCTCCTGCCAAATTCAACAAGTTGGATAAGTTCAAAGGCTACTGAGAGGGAATGAAGGGAGGGCAGAGAAGAAGGGGAAAGTATAGTTGGCTGATAACCAGAATAACAGCATAATTTTTATTCCAAGGAAAACAAGACCAAGAATAGATTTTGGAAAGAATAAATACATAGCTAACACTTAAAGAAGGCTAGTGGACAATACATAATAGGAACATGCGCCTCTAACCAATAGCTATATAATTCTTTATTCTTTGAAAAAAGCTTATGTAGCTATGTTATGTGTTCAGTTCTCCCTCTTCAACTCCTGCACTGCAATAGTTTTTGAAGCTGGTGACCAGCTTCAGCAAAAGCTCACCCAGGGAATGGCATGTATCAGTCAGTTTGCATTTCCATGGCAGATGCAAGTTCAGAGGTACAGCATCAGAAACAGAGACTGTATAGAATAGCTTTGAAATACAGAATAAATTGATGTCATAACAATTTTGCTGAGGACTGCTCTAAGGAAAATCAGGTTTCTGTATTTCAGGTACCTGACAGTTTAATGAAACATAAAAGCTGCAGTTGATAATTTTCACACATCTCCTCCTCCCATTGTCTTCTTCCCCTCCCTGATCTGGTTATTCAAATAACTACATATTGTAAACAGTACAAGTTACAATATTGCAAATGAAGCATAGATGTGCTAATTTTACAAGCACACTGTATGTAACCACAAGAGCATCTCCAGAGCTTGACCTAAAAGATAATAATTGGAATTCTAAGAAAATTGTAACAAACATCTATCAATAAATATTTATGGATCTAACATTTGGACTGCTCCATGAGATCTGTTAGAAAAACCACAAACAACCAAACCAAAACCACTCTCAGCCCTATTCAGAATAAAACCATTTGGAAAGTGATTTTCCAGTACCTCACACAGAACAGTCGAGAAGGAAAGTAAACAAGGAATCTGCATAGAGGTTATGAAAGACACAGCTTCTACATGTGCAGTTATAAAGCTACAAAATATCTAATTTCTCAAAAGTTAAAAGCAAAATTGAAACATTAAATTTTAATTCCAAAAATACTCAAAAATTCATTGCATAAAAATAGTGTAATTACGTTGCAAATACAAGCTACTTTGTAGTAGAAATGAGAGGGGTGCTACTATGTAACATCTCAACTCTTGTTTTAGGAAAAATTCTAAGCCTTGTACATTGAAGTTGTTTATTCAGACTTCTTACAAAAAATAAAGTAGCTCAAAAATACTTAGAAATATTAGATGATTTAGGTGTGCCCTCAAACTACAGAGTACCACAGTGCCTCGAAGAATCCCCTCATCTAAATCCCCTCATCTATATGTTTACCAGCATACCCTTGAACAACAGCACTGATCACTACCTGAAAAAAAACCAAAATAGGTATTTCTACAACTGATACATTCTTGATACCAGACATCTCCATTAGAATTCACAGCATATGCTAAAGGAAACCGCTTGCAATAATTATGTGATTGTTCTGCATTACCATATTCAAACTGAACAGTACACTGCTATGTAGCATAAGCCAATCTCATTTGAACTTTGAGGATTCTTCAAGCAACTACGAATAAAGAGAACAGAACAGTTATATTGCTTTTAAACAAGGTTCCATTTTTTCCAGTTCTTTTTCCCTAACTTGTTCCTCAGTAGAAGACAGAATAAGGCATAGAGATGCCTGAAGTAACAATTCAATTCTGTAAGAAAACTTACAGCTGCCAAAATAACATGCCTTCCATTACTGGCTATATTTTATGAAGGAAGCTAAATTTCCTGCTCTCTTCAAGAAGCAATCCAACGTTCAAGGCTTTGAGCCCCAGAGAGATATTAAGGAATCCATTAGCTACTATTTCTTTTCCTTTTGATAGGTTTCCCATGGCTGCCTCAGCAACAAGAGCATTTCAGAATGATTGCTGTAATGTTACAGAGAGGAAATCTACACAGTCCAATGCATTCTGTATGCTGACATTCATACTTGATATTATGGGACTGGAAGAATTTAGAGAAAGGTCAATGTTTTCAGCAACTTCTCCCGCAGACAAATGGGAAATTGCTCAAAGTACTGAACTGTTACACAAGTCATGAAGAAAAAATGAATTAGAAGGGATGCAACTTTCCCTTTTGACACAGCCACTCTGGGATTTATACAGTTGGACACATTTTGCATTTTGCACACAAATAACAGCACAGGCCACCTGGAAATCTGTGGCAGCTCCACACTCTAATATGCTGTCACCTTTGTCATATTCTCAGTCCCACGATCTTCCTGTCCCAGAAAGGGCTGGTAATGCACTATGCAGTTCGTACATAATTTTTGATACTTTTATTGCTATAGCAACTGAGTGTAGGCATTTAAACATAGCAACAGACTTTTTATAGCTCTTTCTTGGATGTCAAAATGGCATGCTGTTTTATTTTCTAAGCAGATGCTCAGGAGATAAGTACACAAGATGATTGTACAGTATCCACCTTTGAAATAAATTAAAAAACCTCCCAACTTTACAACCTCTGAATCATATAAGCAGACAGATAAGTGTAAGGCATATTGTGAGTTTAAAGGATTTTGTTCTGAGAAAGCAGAGAACAAGTTTAGGTGAAAAGCTTTGTTGACTTGTGCCCATTTTGTAAAAAGATATGCAAGAAATTTTCAAAGTCCTTTTCTGAAGGGAAGAACTTTCCATTAACTCTGATCTTTACCTGTTGAGCAACGGGAAAAGGAAAACTGTCTTCATATTAAGTGGAGTCAGATTCTCAGAAGGGATTAAAATCCACCAAGACAGACCCTTAGTTCGTACACATGGGCAAAGCTCTGTACATTCCAAACACAGCAACAGTTATTTACAAATAGTGAGAGTTTGACTTGCTATGTGATTTAAGGAAATACAATTCATCATTCTCGTAATAAAAAAGACTACTTTTCTCTGGTATAGTATTTTCCTCTGGGTCCTTTAAGTTCTGTATCATTTCTGCAAGTGATCAGTGAAAACCATTGCTTGGTGTTTAATGTAATTTCTGAACACATCCTTAGACATGGAAATGACAAGCAGCAAGAACCAGCAATTTCCTGGAGGGATCTTTAGGTATTATTCACCTTTCTGTTACAGTTATATGTCAGCTTTCTAGAGAGTGTAATGGCTGATGTTTGCCATTTTACCAACAATTCCCCCCACCCCCCAACATTTTAAACAGGAAACGTCAAAGTCTCTTAAAAAATGAATCCAACAAGAAATGTTAACAGCTTCTTCTAAGGGTATAGGTTGTTAATATTCCAGTCAGTCTATTCCATTAGCACATAATATATATGTTTTGGAAGGGACATCTTAATGTTGCGGTTTATGTAGAAGAGATTTCAAGCAAGTCTCAAAAACTCAACATGCAGATAAAAATCAAGGTTTATATGGTGAGGTTTTAGAATATATCCCACGAATTCTTTCTCCCTATCCCTCAGATATTTTCACGCAGAACACCTTTCAAGTCTTCTAATCTTGCTTTAAGAGTACTTAGGAATTCTGATACATCTGCTTGGTTTTCTACAGTCTGCTCCACTACGGCACTTACTGAAAACAGCTTTTACAGCAGTGCTGATAATTACACCTATCAAATAACAGGAATGATAAGTTTAACTGCAAAAGCCCTCAAGGAAGTCAAGATGATAGGCACAACTATGCTTGCATAGGCACAACTATACTCAGACAGAAAGTCTGAGATGACATGCAGAGCACCAGACTGACTTAGCACCTCCTCCTGGGGGCAAACTCCACCCTCCATTGTGACTTATGCCCCTAGTTAATCATGCTATTTTCATAAGCCCAGAGGTCTGTCACGTTCATTCACTGTTTAAGAAGAAAACCATGAGAAATTCAGTGGCTGAAATTGTGAAGCTTATGTGCATTTTTATACATTGTTAAATTATTTCTCTTCCTCTCCACAAGCTCTCCTTCAACTTATGGTTGGACATGCTATTTTTATTTTTTCTGTTCAGCAGTTAGAGCACAGTTCAGCACAGCTTCAGCAGTTTTAACAGGAAATGTTAATAGACATATCACATTTGATTTATATTCTACTACTTGCACACATACACCTCATTCTAAAAAGGCCTTCTCAGAGACATTTCAGAGAAGCTAGTGGAACACTTGAAAATGAAATAGAAGATTTTTTCCTTCCAAAATTTCAGAAACAGATCTGATTCTATAGATCCTACCATTTATTAGTGCATCCCTCTAAGTCCAAAATAGGATAGGTGAAAATAGGTCCACTGCTGCTATTCAAATTCTCCTAGACTTCCGACTTCTATTTCATGAGAACTAATGTAGCCTTTACCTTTGTGGTATTTGTGAAGAGCCTGATCTGTCACTGCTGAAGTCAATGGAAACTTTGTTGCTGATTTCAAAAGCAAAGGCTCAGAGCCAATTTCCCCATTTATAACTCCAGTGTTACAAAACATTCTGCGGAATTATATAAACAGCGGTGATTTTACTCTGAGGGCAAGCCCCTAGGCCAAACTAATTGCTGCACTTGACCCAAGAGCACAGAATTTCTACTGTGCATTCATTTCCAGGATGCAAATCCTTACAACTGGTAAGAAAAAAAGGGTGCAACTCCTAAATAAAATTGCTTCCTCATGCCGCCCTTTGTAATATCAACTTTTTAACTCCATTGTTCTTTGCCGAAATTGCAGTAACTAGCCCAGTGGACCCTACTTTATAGCCATGAGATAGCTGGGCTGGACAATCACCAAGTGCATTTGCAGGTAAACTAGGGGACAGCACAGTATAACTAAAATATAACTAAAGTATAACTTTGTGCCATGACAGAACTCAACAAAACATAATTCAACATTAGCTGGGGAAAAAACCTTTCAGGTTTACATACAAACTTGACATACATCAGCTGCCAGGTTTGCATGTTTCCCTCCCTGCCTCTCTCATGCTCTCTGAGCCAAGCAACTCATGTTAGCATCAAAAATAAAATAAAAATAAAATAAAAATGAAATAAAAAATAAAATAAAATAAAATAAAATAAAATAAAATAAAATAAAATAAAATAAAACAAAACTCTGCAGGATTGACTTATCCAAACCCACAGGTGATCACATTGACAATATTAGGGGTCCCTGGTGACTTGTGATACCAAAAGACTTTGGGTTTTTGTACATTTTAAGGGCAGGTAAAAGTTCTAGCAGATGGTATTTTTGATTTTTGGGGGGGAGGAGAGTGGGGGTGTAGTGTGTCAGTGTTGTTGGGTATACTGTTGTCTAAATCTTTCAGTGCTTAATACATTTGGAAATTCATAAATAAAACTGAATTTCTTAAATCATTTTTTTCAGATTGTAAAAGTACCAACAGACACACTGAAATAAACGAAAGTAAAGAAAAATAATAAATAAATAAGTAAATATTGCATCTACCTAATGAAGAGGATTAAATTCAGGAATGCTTTTAGAGCCTAAGCTCTCCAACAAAACCTGAGGCAATAAGTCCATTTGTTCTAAGTATCAGATCACTCTACCCTTTTCAGAATTCTTAGGACCTACTTTCCAGGGAGGGAAAGTGAGTTATTTTATCACAGTACTACTGTAACAGTTACAGTTCTACATAACATACAATTCCACATGTACAGAAGCAACAATTTGTGTCTTGAGTCACTAGTTTATAAACTTACAAAGATCCATCACCCACTCAGATTTTCTGCCAGTGATACTGAGATCCAAACCATCTCTTTGCCCCACTTTTCAAAGGATGTACCAGTGGAGAACAGACCGCAAGGAAATTCTTCTGCTTAGTTTTTACAGGAAGGCTGCAAGTTAGGACAGAAAAGATCTCTCTCTGCCCACAAATCCCCCAGATCTTTTAATAGCCCATAAACCTGGAAACAGGAAGGATTTTCTTTTCCCTTCCACTCACAAGCCATTTGATGCTTCTTTTTCCTGGACTTACACACTTCATTAAGAAGAGCAAATAGACAAAGCGAAAGAACTACATGACATGTAAAGAGATACATATATGATCCTTGAAGTAAGAAGCTTTCAACATCTGTCTCTTCTCAGCTCTCTGTACCTCAGTTGCCATACTTTTAACTCAGCTTTTCAAGAAGTGGTTTGACACCATACTGTCACTAAAAGCTGTCAGAAAGCAGACTGACGGAAAGGAGGATGGAAGAGTTTGGTGCTCAAGATCGGAACTACGAATCTGACTGCTAGGTAGTACCTAACTTCCACTGCTTTGCTCCCAAATAAGTAGGAATATAGAAAACTATTTAAAAAAAATTATAACTATTAAAGCTATTAAAAACTGACTCAAATTTACAAGAAGATAGGTGGTAGTGAGGTATTTAGGTTTCATGTCCACAACCAATTTAGAGCTTAATTCAGATGGACGTAAAGCAGAGAAATTTATATAAATCAAATACATTGATAATCCTACGTACTTTATCATAGTACTGATGTTAACACACAATTTTCACTATGCACAAATGAGCAACCTGCACTTTTTGTATTAAATTACACTTACTGTCATTATAACATTTTCACTGATGATAAATTTACACATAGCACTATCTTATATATTCAAACAAAAAAAAAAGGGTTGGAATGCACTAAGAACAGTACTTGCTGAAATGCTACAAGATACATTAGACATATATATTTAGTTCAGAAGTGAAGGAGTTAGACACTGAATAGTTATTTCAGTCCATATACAAAGTTAAAAATAACTAATAAAACTTAAACACCTTCTAAACACCATCTGAAGTTGCATATCCTTGCACAAGGGGTGCACAAAATGTCACAAGTAAACTAACATATGCCGGACCAGCAAATCACAACAAGTGTCTTTGGAGGCTACAAACCCACAAGAATATTAGAAAAGGGAGGGCTCTCTAGTATTCAGCATTTACTATATTGGGCTGTTTCTTAATTGCACAGAATAGTTAGGGTTGGAAGGGACCTCTGAAAATCATATCTTTCAACCCCCTCTGCCAAGGCAGGGGCACCCAGAGCCATTTCCAGTGTTAGTTCTAATAAACTTAGATTTCTGTGGGTTGCATTGTTAGACTATCAAGCTCCACATTCGGTATAATTGTTGATTTTGGATATTTGATTGATCTAAATTTGGGTTATTTGATCTCAGTAATGATTTGAATTATTGATCTAAAACATAAAGGTTAGGTAGGAGATAAACCTAAAACTAAGCTATTCACCAATGACAGTCCAGAGAAAAAGAAAAAGGAAAATTAAATAAGTTTTGCAACTGGATTTGAAATGCTTTAACAAATAAGACTCATTTACCACATTCTCTTGACCCTGGATGAAGTAACCTTTCTTTAAAGTATGTACAACTCCTACCATATCAAATATAATTGCAGCAGCTGTTAGCACTTGCAGGAACACTGTCTATGCTCAGAACTTTAAATTCATCTGATCTTCTCATAGCATAAACTAAAATCCACTGTCTAATCACTCCTCAAAGATGGAATCTTGCAGCTGATTGAAAAGACTTTTTCAACAGATGCAATCATTCTATATACAATTTGAAAAATCAACTAACACAAGTTGTTACTAGTATCAGTTAGTAACAGAACCCCCAGCCTTCACTTTCCTTAAACTGACCTCATTCTTTCATGTTGTTTATGTACTACTATCTGAGCAAAAAAGCTTAACATACATATTAGTAAGACAAAAAGTGTTTCAGTTTGCCAACAAAATGTAATACGCTTCAGTGCACAGCACCTACCAAATTGCACAGGTAAAACTGAAGAACAAAATACTAGGAAATGGAAATACTGTGATTTTTCATACTAAAGCAAAGATGCTGTAACATTTGAAGGGTGATTTGGTTTGGATTTTTTTTTCTGTACAACATTCCAATTAGACACACTTAATGGTATTAATTTACATCTAATAGGAATAAAACCAAACACAAGGCATAAAGAAAAAGCTCTGGAAGTGCCTTTTTAAAAGATAAGTTCCAGACACACGTAGGTAATCCACCAAAATGAACTCCGGCACTGTCAAAGGCAAGCTCGTGGGAAGGAAAGTCATGCAATACAAAAAAACACACACAGAAACCAAAACAAAACAAAAACTGTTTCCCCTATAACTTGTATTGTTACTAACTAAGACTTTCCAGCACAATACAGCTAACAGTATCTGTGAATCAGGTTGCCTTAAATTACTGACTATGGACCTTCAGTAATCAAGTCTCAGTATAATTAACACAGCTTTTTCTTTTGCATTCTTGTACATTCCCAAACAGTACATACAGTGCACTAGGTTTCATTAACTACACTCACTTTTTAGGCAGCTAAAATCTGAAGAAGAGGCAGAATTTGAAGGGCGTAGGGGAGGAAAGTTGGAAAGAACGAACTCCTTGGTATCATAACAACAAGGTACTGTACCTTTAAGGAGGAAACATGATTCCGTTCTGTCTCACGGCTGAAAAAGAGCCCATTCTCAGTTGCAGAGATTACTTACCTAAAACTTCAGTTATTCCGCTTTTTCCCCTCAGGCCAGCCTCTCACTCTTGGGAGCTTTTACCATTTAAGGTCAATGTTACATCTGGCTCTAGTAACAAAAGCTGAAGCAATTTTTAACTCAAGAGATCCAACAGGCTGTCTAACATTAGAATGAGAGTTTAAATTTAAAGTAACTCTTCAGAAAGCCTCTTTCTTGCCTCAGAGAATTACAGAATTAAAAGCTTTCCTATTCTGGCATAAGTACTCTGAGTACAACATGCAGGCATCCCATTAGCATTCTTCAAGTTCATTGCATATAAGCTCTACTTACTCATATCCGATTAAAATGTACAAGTAGGAAGAACAGATGAAACAGTTTACAACATGTTATTTGCATCATGTTATGTTAACCCTTTGAATTTTTTACTGAAACAGCTGCTATTATTCACATTCTCCCCCCCTTTCTTGGTGAGAAGGATTCTAAATTAGAGAGCCAATACAAGACTTGAACTTTTAAAGAACGCTGGCTTCAGTCCAGTCATAGGCTCTGCTTTCCACTTGCAGAGTACAAATAATTCCCATTGATGTCCACAGAAGTTGCTTGTATCCCATGAGAAAATGTAACTACAAATGGGGCATGAAGAGGGAAAAGAAATGCAAAATGTTTACCACATGATATTCAGGTACCTGCAGGAGAATCACATGCATATGATTCAGAGCTCTCAGCTCTGAAACAGACATAGATCTTACTGCAGTCTTTTAACCAATTCGGCCTCTTTGTTGTTAAGTATTACAACTACATCCACAGATCCTGAGTTCTACTTACACCAGGTGCTGTAAAGTTAATAAATACAAGTAAGCCAAACCCTGTTTAAGAAAACTGTCACAACTCAAGAACAGATAAGAGAGTTGAGGATGAGATATGTCAAAAAATTGCATCAGAATATATGCAATAATATTATATAGTAGGTTTGGTGAGGATGTATTAGGGCTGCTTTAAGAGAATGAAGCAAACAATGATATTAATTTAACTTCCTTTTGATAATGGTTAATAAGAGCAGCAAGGCAGAAACAGATCAAACAAAGCAAAGTAAGAATTTGATTATTTCATTTGGAAAACACATTCCATAGTGGAGTAATGCAGGAAACATGAGTATACTTGGAGACATGGGCAAAGATGAGTCCATTGCAACATAGCACAGTCCCTGCAACATAAGGAAACAACAGGTTGCACACCTCATTTGTCTATTATTCTACACTTCAGATGTTCTTTGCCCCCAAAATCAACACAATAAGTAAAGTTCTGAAAAACTTCTTTAACACTGGCATTTAAGCTTGATCCGAAGGTAAAAGGGGTATCCACGTTTCAAAAACCAGGTTTTGATGTCCTTTGTCCACTGACAGTCCTTAGCATGATTACTGGCTCTCTGACAAGACATTTTATCACCTCCCATCTTCTTGAACTACATTTTTACCAACAAACTGAAATACTCTCTTGTGGCTTAACATGGCTCCAGTCTTCCATTTAGTTACCTGCAACTGCAGGAGCCTTACTAGCCCCTGTAATTCATCATTTTCCAGTTTTATTTTCCCAGAATTTCTCAGACCACAAGTGCCAAGTGTTTCATTTATCTGCAACAGAAGTTGTGTTTCTTTTATATCTGCATGCATCCCTTTCATAGTAACTGCTGCTTTGAACCCATTCTGGGCAAAACCAAGTTGCTTACTGCCTTTTAGCTTTACCATCCTCTGGGAAATAAAACTTTTTGTTTAAGTTGCTTGTCCATTGGTCTTGCATCCTGTAACCACTGTTAGTCAAATTTAGCCAAAATTGATTAAAGAGGTCTCAAAAATATTTTTATTTCCTAGAAACTTCATTAAGTCAGTAACTTGCAAAGGAGAGCTACTGCCCCTGCTACGGCAGAAACCTACAGCAACAGAGTTTCAGTTCTGTTTTGTTTGGCACATGTACTTGTACCACACAAACATGACCACTGCTGTTTAGGTAGTATTTAGGGGACACAGAAGGACTCTAGAGGTACTCACAAGACGGGCAAGATGATGCTTCTATGAATATTCAGCTCCTGAAACTACTTGTGTATTATTATATCCTATAGCATGCTCAATGCATTGGCAGGTGCTTTGCCCAGAGATTTGATTTAACATGAGTGATCTTGGGCCAAATGCAATGAAACTTCCTAGCAAAAAAATCTAAGTTTTTAAATGGGTAAAACTTAGTGTCTAAAAATTTTAACTAGATGGTTAAATTTGCATAAGCATGGCACAGTAATACGAACCATACTAAACATTTTTCATGGAGCTTTTTCGCTTATTTGCTTTTAGAAGAGGGACCTTGGATCCTGGTGGACATCAAGCTGTTCATCAGCCATCAATGTGCCCGTGTGGCCAAGAAGGCCCATGATTTCTGGGGCTCCATTAGGAAAAGCATTTCCAGCAGGTCAAGCAAGGTAATGCTCTCTCTCTACTCAGCCCTACTGAAGGCCCCATGAGTTAATGTGGGGAGGAAAACAGGCACAGGCACAGTATGGTCACACTTTATGTCCACTGGAGACCAAATCAAAAGGCAAATCCCTCCAGTTCCCCTCATGTAAGCATTTCTGTATGATTTTATGTTGAAGTGAGATTTTTATATCAGTTCTGAGAAGGCTTGTACTGAAAATGATCATTCAGTGTCCTTTTCGGGAGCACAGTGTTACTAGGGATGTCCCTGGGAATATAGTGGTAGATGACAGAAGGGTTTTTGCACTGCAGGTCCAACTCCAAGGTGTACTTCCTTGGATGGTCCTGGGTAGATAAACCCTGGGGTGAGCACTGCGGCTCCAGCTGCTTTGAGCCGATGTCTTCAAACACCAGGGGACACTACAAGACTGAGCAGTGACCAGGCAAGACATGGCCTCAAACAGCATCTGCCACTTTACATCCCTCCAGAAATACCTACAATGACCAGCAAATCCCCTGCACTTAGCTCATTTGGGGGTTGGCAGTGCTAGTTCAAAGTGTCCCTGTGCAAGGAGAGGGGAGAGGACCAGAAAAGCAGGGTAAGAGGGGACATTTTCCAATCTCAAAGGGTGATATCCTTCAGTGTGGCCTGAGAGGAAGAAACAGGGGTAATAGCTAGGTTATGCCCCTGAGAAGGACTCTCGCCATGCCTCAAAGTAAGGGCTCAGCCCTTTATTCTTTATCCCCTTGTGCTGGGGGGCTGGGGAGCACAGCTTAATGCTGCTCAGGGTGGGAGGGAACAGAAGCTGCCAAAACAAGCGCTGGTGTGGTGGGGACAGAAGGAGGAGGGGACTGATGAAGGTGCAGCTGGAGGGGTCTGCTGGCATGATCTGGAGCAGGATGATACCTCTTGCAAGGGTCATGTGCAAGCTAAAAGTGAGTGAAATGCTTGGCTATTCAGAGCAGGGCCAGTGCTTTCCCTGTGAGATGTATCAGATAGCTTTTAGTCCAGTGCTTTGCTGTGTCAGCCCTTGCAAGGATCGTGCTGTGAAGGGTGTCAAAATAACTCCCATCTCTCCCCTTTGCGTGGCCTTTAAGTTCTGGTCTTTAATCACACAAGACTCACTTACCTTGCAGGAACCTTGCTTGGCGTCCAGCACTGCAGGAAACATTTCATCTCATGGTGCGTACTCATAGTGGGCTGGAAACCAGCTATCATTACCCACCTGAGGCAGCCCAGAAAGGGCATGACAGCACTCGCTAGTGAAATACACAGCTATTTGTAAAACAGCATGGGAATGTGGGGAGATGACAATGAAATTGAAGTCAACAGGGCTCAGCTTACACTGAAAGGAATGTCTGCACTTAATTGCTTTGTTGTATCGTGGCCCAAGAACAGTTATCTCTCCCTGCACAGTTCATTGCAGTCACAAAGCCTTCTCAGGGAACAGATGTGTGCCATTTGATGGAACAACAGAGCATCGGCCAAGCTGGCAAGCATGGTGATGCCAAGCAGGGTGAAGGCATCTCCACGAGGTGGGGAGGCCAAGGGCTTGCAAAGATGCCAGAGGATGAGCAGACAAAGTGATGCATGGCAAAGCATCCAGCGTGCTGGGCTCTCCAAATGCCCCCTCTCATACAGTAAATTCACCCACAGTTAAATACATACCTGTTTGCTTTCATGAGATTGATCTCACATTTGATCAGTCACTGTTCGCATATACAGTATCACTGAAAGGGAGAGATAATAGAGAAATCATTCTTTTAAAAGAGTAACTGCATTGCAGATCAATTTCTTCAAAACCTTCATGTGCACAGAAATCCTATGGGATGAATATTTCATAAGGGGAATAACACTGTTAAATTAATAAAAACCCTGCATGCCTAGTTATGAACCACAAAGATTGCTGAAGTTGTTATAAAAAAAAACCTAAAAATCATGCTGTTCATACTTTGTACATCAATTTATGACAGCGTCATAGCTGGACCCTAAGGGAAACGGAGGAGAAAAAGGGACCCTTTTGATGTGAGGCATTTTCAGTAAGTAATAAGAGTTTCACGGACACAACTGCCCACCGAGGACAGGCAGCCTTACTAGTAAGGTGAAACTGGTTTCTCAAGTGGGAGGATCGACATCCTTAAATTAATTATGCTGAATACTACTTTCTGTGTGTCTTAAGCTGCAGATGAGTGACCTGAAGAGCTGGAGTGACCTGAAGTGATGGCTAAGTGACATCTCCCTTATCCATCTCCAAATACTCCTGAGTATCTCTAGTTTCAG
>JAVHNF010021021.1:0-11255 GCA_034783455.1 Micropsitta finschii | reverse complement strand
GCCCTGCCTGGCCGGCCGCAGGTGAAGCTGGTGGGGAACATGCACGGGGACGAGCCGCTGGCGCGGCCGCTGCTGCTTACGGTGGGGCCACCTACAGTCCTGTTATGCAAAATGTAGTGAAGATCACTTCCCAAAAGCCATTTGAGAAGGTATTTATTGTCAACAATGCAAACAGGCTCCTGCTGCAACAGACTCCCCTTCCAGAGGTCACTGGGAAATATGGCCTAGCAGTGAATGGCAGTGGATGTGTGCTTATGCAAGTAGGTGTCTACTCTCCTCTTCATTGTGCCTCACATCATGCATATGATACAGCCATGTTTTTGATGTTTCTCTGTCTGACTTCACTTTATTTTTCCTAATTATTCGATTGCTGTAAACTATTTTAAAACTCTTTTTCCCATCCCACATTCTGACTGCTGTGGAGCCACAGTATGGAAAAAAGGAGATCTTCCTGATAAGCAGCTGGTTTCTCTCTGGAAGGTACAAGTACATTCATTGTTAAACAGCAGAAGTCTGGTGTGTCCGTCATTGATGTAAACAAGGATCTTCCACATAAAACCAAGGGCGACATTGCCAGGGAACCTCACTACATCTGACACTTGTTCTTTGGAATGCAAAGGAAAAACCTTGGCGTGCTTGAATAAAAGGGCTTTTTCTTTTTCCAGACAGTACTGAGATACAGTATTCACCTTCCAGAGGGGGCCTTTGGATTTTCTCTCTCAGTACAGACATCAAATGCTTCCTGCCCACTGGATCGACCAGGAAAATTTGATATTGTTCTCATAAGCAGGTAACATGCCATCAACAAACCAGCTGCACAGAAGACAATACATGCAGGGAAGATTGCTGTGTGTATCCAGTTCTGCTTATAAAGTCAAGAATCATAAACTGATCAATGTGTTGATATCAGTCTGTAAGACACAATATCCCAAAGGACCTTGTGACAGTAGCTGATAGTGGTAGCACATACTTGGCCCTCTCATACTAGGGGTTTGTGTCTGCCTCCAGCTGCATGAGGCCAGATGGATGGTCCAGTCTGACAGGGTCCTCTGTTGTTTCAGCTACACAGGGAAGCGCAGCAGCTCTAACATGCTCATAATAGATGTGAAGATGCTCTCTGGCTTTGTTCCCGTTAAGTCTTCCCTGGATAAGGTAAGCTATAGGAGCAAGATTAAATGAGTCATTGCAGGGACTGAGAAGACTGGTCCTGATGAAAACAGAAACCTGGTTAAGAATCATTCATTCACTCACAAAGCCTGTGAGATGTTTGCATGGCTGTACTTTTCATTACTGGGTGGAGGGAATGCCCTACAGGGAGCTGTGACTACACAGACATTCCCAGATTAAAAACTAGGAAGGGTTCCAGCTTGAGTCCGACCAGCTGGGAGCTGCAGCTGGGAGCTGACACTGCACAGGTAGGGAAAGGGTGAGAAATCTGCCAGACTATAGAACACCGAAGTTAGGCAGTGTCCCCCAAATTAACTGTAATGCCTCTCATGCACTCGGGAAGTGCTAAAGTCAAGTGGCAGGAATTGCTTAGTCCTCTCCATCTATATGGCATCATTTGGTCTCTATCAGCTGCTAGCTCTTGATAGCTGGCTGGGAACAGAATCCTGCAGCCATTCAGTGGTAGGGTCTGAGGCAGAACTTGGTTTTTAATGTTTTACAAATATATTTATCTCCAATTCCTTGCTTTAAAGCTCGTCAACAGCCATACAGTGATGCAAGTAGAAAACAAGAAAAACCATGTTCTCCTTTATCTGGAAAATGTAAGTTCTGATTGCTGTTTATTTGATTTTTGCAAAGGATGCAAACAGCATGTAATAGATGCACCTACAGTGTGAATATACTGGATAAATTGTATGTACCATGTTCTCTCCTTCATCAGCTTTCCCCTGTAAAACCTAAACTGCTTATTCCTCAAACTACATTTAACATCTCAAACTCCAAATAGTTTCAAACTGACGCCTGCCCAGCTAGCAACTGTAAGTTAGTAAAAAAAAAGTACATAGAAATTAATCAAAATTCTTTCTCCTTTCAGTCCATAGCAGATAAACACAAGAAAAGAGGTCCCTTTGTGTGTATGTCCCCTTGGTGGGCTTGTCATAAACCTCAGTTCTTCCAACAGGACATGAAACACTGCTCTGCTCTGGCAAGATTTTCATTACATCTCTTATGCTGGTATTGACTAACAAAAGTCAATACCACAGTGATGTACATTCATTCAATGATTATCATTCTTAAGAATTAAACTTACTCTTTTGGGACCTTTTTTTCCCTCTCTGGCAATAGGATGTGTAATAACTACAGAATCAGGTAATACAAGCAGGATAGGAAAACTGTAACTCTTCACTTCAGTTTCACTGTGGACTCTCCAAACATATTTCAGATAATGGATGCCCCACATGTGTATGTGTGGCATCAGTGGGATTTGGAATACACAGTTTATCAGTTACCACCCTCTTCTTCTCCAGATGGTGTTGTAGAAATAAAAAGACTTATGTGATCCTTGTCCCTCCATTCGCAGATGTCGCAGAAGAAAGGGAAAGAAATCACTTTCTCAGTTGAGCAGGAGTTCGTTGTGACCCATCCCAAGCCAGCTCCTGTGCAGATCTATGACTACTATGAAACTGGTAAGTCTTTGATATTTAGCAGTACAAAGTTTGGGGGAGGAACAGGGACAGCAAAACACTGCATGCATTAAGGGAGATACAGAACCAGCCCTCCTGGAACCAAGATTTCTCTGAACTCTTATCAGGATCTGGACTCAGTATCAGGGGAGAGACTTATTTCACTTCTGTGATCTTATGCTCAAGGTGACAAGTGGGTATGACTAGAAAGCTACAAAAATTCACACGCAAGAATGAAGGAGATTTCGAGGATCTCTGGTTTAAGTATGCGTGGGGTGTATCTGCCTCCAGGGAAAAGCACCCAAAGTGATCTGCAGGCTAATAGGAACATTTCTTTTTCTCCAGAAGAGTACGCTGTTGCTCAGTATACGTCACCTTGCAAAGAGGCTGTTGCAGAAATGGACTAATGGTTAGAGAAGGTAAGTGACATCCAGAAAGAAAACCCAAGCAGGTGAGAAGGTAAAGTATAAAGCAGCATGTGCAGAAGGTGAAGAGAGCAACAACTGTTCTTGCAGAAATGAACTCTGCAGTCACCACCAGGCTTTTCAGAGAGAAGCCAGAGACAGTGGCCAGATCCTATCTCATGCTGTCACAAGTCCTGTCACCATGACACATGCTCAGTGGACTCCAAGAGAAGACCATGTTACTGTTCATGGGAAGAGCTCAGCCTCTAGAATGAAAGTGAAAGTGCAGAATAATGGAGAGACTGGGAAATACCTTCAGAATTTCCTCAAAAGCATAACCACTTAGCAAGGAATAATCTCCCTACAGCCATCCTTTAAAGCCTGACCTGGCTCAGCACAGCAGTTATGCTGACTGTTGTCTGCTGAGTGGTTTCTGAGGGATATGGGCACATATCCCACATAACCCACACAGTTTTCTGCCAGACCTTGGTCCAGCATTTGTCTGTTTTGCACACAAGGGGCTGATTACCCTGTATCTGAAACCATATTGTAGATCCTGCTGGTTTGTTCTCATTAAGGTTATTTTCTTTTGGATTTTCCCCTACAGGACCATCATAAATGTTGAACAAGTGGTCAAGCAACCTATTTTCTTCTGTCATTAAGTCCTGGCAAGGGCCATTTCACCTTACTAATCACAGTGGGAGTCTGTGACATCGTTTGAGCTAGTGTCTGATTCTCTGTTTCCTTTCATGCCACATCTCTTTAGATCCGTGTCATAATCATGTATACCTTTCTATCAATAAACCTCCCTTTTACATTGGACTTTTGCTTTTCTCAGTGTCACAGAACAGACATTTTAATGACAGTCCACATGTTATGTTTGATGTGTGGAAAGGATGAAGAGAGAAACATATCTGTCCTGCCTGCATCACTCAGCCTCCTCCCTCAGCTACAGCTGATAACCACTGGCAGCTACTGTAATATGCAGCATATTCAGTCTCTCCACCTTCCAGAGAGCAGGACCTGTGGTTGCTGAAAAGCCTCTCACCTTTACACAGCCCTGCCAGGGTGCTGCCTCACCCCTGTAACATAAAAGTAGGGTTTTAGGTATGGATATCACAGAGTGACTCTGCATCATGCTTAGTAGAAGAGAGGGTGAAGAAATGGTCAGGTTTCAGTCCAGGCCTGGTAAGCACCTAGTCCCACACCCTTGATCTGCCCCCTGACTGGCTTTCCAGTCCATGAGACTGGCCAGAGTTTGAAAGAGATGATGAGCCTGGATCATGATGTGCTGTCTCAGCCACCAGCAACAAGCTTCCCTGTTTTCCTGCACCTCTTGTCATCACCCACTTCGTTACACTTAGAATCATGGTGGTTTCTCCAAACACAAATGCTCTTTGGCTGCAGCATGCCAGAGTTGGTGGGTGGGTGGGCAGGAAGAGCACGAACCAAGCACTACCAGAGCCCTCTCAGAGGGGACAAAGGTACAGGGAGGCATGGCTAGAAATGAGGGAGCAGAGCAGCATCGGGAGGGCTCAAGAGAGAAGAATGGATGCATCTCCTCTTACAAAGGAGCAACAACCTGGCCAGCAGCCTTCACCCACCCCTCCCATAGCTGCAGCTGCGTTGCTCACAGGCAAAGGGGTCCAGACCCATGCTGGCTTATCCACAGTGTAGTAGGGCCACCCACCACACAGGAGTGGGGAGAAAAGAACGGAGCTGTCATGGGGCTGATGAGGAAGGGCCAGCCGTGCAAGGGCATGAACAAGAATTTAAGCAAAGATGCGAACTGTTCAAATGCTGAGGAATAGTATGTTTTTGAAGGGATCCATTTCACCAGGTAACTTACTAAAATTGTGCGTGGACTTGGTTTGTTCTTTTTTCCCCATGAAAATCATGTCAACACACAATATTCATCTTCCCAAATCAATTTTTTTTGCCAAAGGTACTAAATAATTTGAGCCAGTGTTTCTGAGTCACTGAGGCCTGGCTTGTGAATAAGCTTAATGTCTGAGTCTCCACAGGCAGCAAGGTACCCAAATACTCACAGCATCCATTAGCCATGTGTGAGTTTTACAATCGCACAGGGCTGGCCATGCAGGGTATGCATGATACTGATGTTACAAAAAGCCATTTCATTAAGTTGCACAGATGAGGAATTTGTGGGGCATGAAACTGCTTTGGGTAAAGTGCAGATTTCCATGCTAAGTTCCAAAATTAAAACTTCACTGGCAGTAGGAGGGAAGCCAGAAAGGCTGTGAATTTTGCTTTCCTGACACACCCCAAACTGTAACAATCATCTGTATTTGAATGAGCATCAGACTGGACTATAGCAAGAGAAATCAGTAGTTACAGCAACAAGGCTTAAAAGGAAAGCAGGCTGAGCGGATGTGGGTACAGGATGTGCATCTTTCTGAGGGATTTGAGGCCAATCAAGCCAAGGCTTCAGCATCTCATGTGGAACTCATAAAGTCCCCCTAAGGTCTGGCCAAATGTTTTTCTGTTCAGCCAAACAGCGTTTTCTGGGAATAAACAATGTCCTGGAAAATAAGCAAGCTGCATTTTTATCATTCTTTTGGAGTTTTCTTTTCCTCTTAGGCCAAACCTGAACTATTAAAACATCAAGTGCATATTTCCCACTGCAGACTCTTCCTCTGCAGGCTGAAAATGTAATGTTTATTATGTGATTTAATCCTGTAACTCAAAAAGATACTTGCTGCTTGCAGGCAGATCTAATGAACATCTCACATGTCCTTCCTCCAGCTTTTTGCATGTAGACCATGTTCTCCCTGGCTCCTACTCCCACAGAGAACATCAATATTACTTAAACCGCATCCCAATACCTCCCAGATTTCTGGAAACTGTGTGTCTCATTTCAGTTCTAGGTTTTGTGCACCTGAAACTAAGACAAGTATATTAATTGTTGACTGAGCAAGATGGGGACACCCGCTAGAATGAATGTTATTTCTTCCTCTGTAATCTGATAATCCTGAGGGGTCAATACAATTCAATCCTGGAGGTTTAGGGAATGTTCTAGGTCTTAGATGGTCAAAACTACTTTAATTTTGGCAAGATGTACAGGCTAAGCAAATTCTGTTTCCCCCAGTGGTAAATGATCCATCCCTGGCAGTGCTCAAGGCCAGGTTGGACAGAGCCTTGGGTGACATGGTTTTTAGTGTGAGGTGTCCCTGCCCATAGCAAGGGGGTTGTAACAGGATGTTCCCGAGGTCCCTTCCAACCCAAACCATTCTATGATTCTGTGATTCTATGAAGTGTGAAAAAAATCAGGCTCACTGGTCCAAGAGATGCCTTGAGCTCGTATGCACTGGTTTACTGTGCTTGGTATTGCACATCTCAGTTTAAAAAAGCTGCCTGAGAACAGAGACAGATACAAGTGCCCACTGAAATGGTTGTGCAGGTCCTTGAACTGAGTTAATAATACTATGACAAATGGGAAATTCAAACCTTTGCTATGGTTGTCTGCCAGTGCCTGCTCTACAGCTTCTGTACATTGCTCTATTAGAAGTACATTAAAAGCTATCCTGAAATACAGCTTCTTGTGAATAAAAAAGAGATAACAGAGTATAATCACATGAGAATGTCTTGGACTAAATTGCTCTGTCAAGCTTACTTCTCTGTGTTAAAGCCTTCTTTGTAGAAGGCTTCTTTGTGGCATGGGAATTGCTTTGCTGCTCATGTGGAGTTCAAGCTGAAGGATCTGCTAAGGGCTGATGCAATGGCCTAGTTAAGAAGAAGAGGACTTACAACTGTTATAGAATTAGGATGTTCCACACTCATTCTGGAAACTGAATATAAGCTTTTTTTACCGTAAATGTTGTCTCATCCACAATGCGGGTGGCAGGATGGAAAATCTAGGGAAAGATGAGCTGCAGTGTAGCAGCATTCTCTTGCTCAAGTTCCTCAGTTGCTTAGCCAGCACCCTCATTAGACAAAGGAGTCCTTGGCCCAGGGAATTTGGTTGTTTCATCTTTAGACTCAAATCCTCTTCTATCCCTGCAGTGTCACAGGTAATAGTGCCAAGCTGTTAACCAATGACACAGCAACACCTCAGCTCTATGACTTCTTTTATTTTCCAGATCTTGTTACCTACTTGATGTTCAGGTCTTCTCCTCACCACCCTTCTTCTGTCAAATATGAAGTGTGAGTGATAACCAACTAATTCACTCATCAGAGAAGACCTGCAATGTGCCAGAAATGTGACAATATCTTCAATCAAGAAATGGTGAGGTGTCAAAATGCCTGAGGAAACACCTCAGCCTTGCTTTCTGATCTTTCTTTGATGAGTTCATTTGTCACCTACCTGGCGGACAATTAGGGAGGACCATGTCTGCAGCCAAATGACCCTCAATGTCTGATTCATCAGACAGGTGACACAGAAAAATGGTCACATCTATAGCACCACTGGCTGAGAAATGCATAGCATTGGATAAGGGCTTCTTGAGCAACATCACTCATGTACTTTTTAATTTTGCATTCATAGTAACAATGAAAAATGTCCCCAAAAATGTTTCGAGTGGAGAAACAATGTTGTGTCAGCTAACCCTGTAGCTCAACGGCAAGAGAAAGCTTCTTTCTGCTCAACTTCCTGAAGGGTTACCTATTGAAGGTCAAGAAAATCCTAAATGCAAAGCATTACATCAAATACAGGGAAACTTCTTGTTTTTCGTGTTTCTGATCCTCTTGCAAGTGCAGCACCCTGATTTACTGATGCCTTTTGATCCTGCCCTGGAGTCCTCTGCTCCCATGCCACACCAGTGCTGCTGCTGGACAAACTAGGACCTCCTTTAAGAACATGATTTCAGCAGGGCTCCCAGACCCCATGTTGTCACACTGTGCATATAACCTAACAGGTGGGAGACTTAAAATGTCTTATCTGTGAGTGATGGCAGGCAAAATACGAGCGAGGCAGGCAGAGGTGGAAGGAGTAAAGAAATCAGCGTGCTGTGTATTGACAGGGCTCTGCGTGCATGCTATGAAAGTGCTAACCTTGCACATTTTTTTCTCTGGCTCAGTACCCATGAAGAGGTGAAGGCTGGGTTATTACCAGAGGCAATTGCATAACCATGCCACGTGTTTTCTGCTTCACTAGAAGTGACCAGCTCTACACCCCACTGATTCCACTTTCTGTCCCTCCTGTCAAGGCAACGTGTGTCCGCGCTGACTCAGTGACCATGATAAAGCATGATATGTCTGTGCCATGATAAAGTTCATCTGGGAGGTCCTGTGCACTGAGTGTGGGATGCATAGCTGGCTCTCTCCTCACTGCTTAAGCAGGGTCTTGTCCTATTTCCTTCCAACCACTTATGTCCAGAGCAAAGTATCCCAAAACAGGAGGGAAGTGCAGTGGTATAATGCAGTAAGAGCAAGCTCTGTAGCAGGACACTGTGTACAAAGGGGTCCTGATAAATGGCATAACCTCCATCTGCATCACAGCATTACAGCTCATACCCCTTTCCCTGACCTGAAAAGCCAAACATGATCAGCTCTGCCTTGCCTAACAAGGTGCAACAGAAAAAAACAGAGGTGCAAGGAAGGATTAAACATGATAGTATCTGATTTCCTTTCCTTGTACTCCATTAGGACTTCTTGTCTTGTTTTCCTGTAGCATCCTTCATCTCAAAAACCTGGACAAACGCTATCAGCTGAATCCCAGCTCCTCTCTGCATGGGGGAAAGATCTGTGTCTTTGAGCACCAAATGACGTTTGGCTTAGCTGTGGCAGAGAGAGGGGCCTGGACTTATCCCATGTTACCCAGCAAGGCAGTAACTGAGCTAAGAGTAAAGCCTTTCCCTTCTGCTTCAGCTGAGCCAGCAGGTTCTGTCCCCAAGGCCCCAACAGTGCCAGGCCAGCTCCCCTCCCAGCATGGCTGGAGGAGTGAGCCCCTCTGCACAGCCACCACCGGAAGATGGTGTTGCAAGTACAGCGTGGTCCATCCAGCAGATGACATGGACACAGACTTCTGCTGCCTTCTAGAAAAGCCATTCAGAGGGGGCAGTGATTTGGGGTTTCATTTTTCTGTAGCTAAAATGAACACCAAATCTAAATAAGAACAGTCTTTGAAACACCCATGCCATGTAAGTACTGTGTTTTTCTCTACTGGTGCTCTTGCTCACGGCCTTGTGCCATGAAGCTTGGATAGTTTCTGGAGATGGCTATACCATGGTGACTCTGGACACCCCTTCTGTTGCTTCATCACCCTCCGAGGGAAGCATTTTTTCCATCTGCTTGGCATTCCTTTGTATGCCCCTGTGCACCTCCAAAGAGCCTGGCTCCAGCTTCATTCCACCTGCCTTGAACATCAACAGTAGGAGTACCTTCATGAAATGCCTGTACTAATGTGAGGGGAGAGGGAGTCCAGGCAACAAAATCACAGCTAAACGCAAAGTTCGTATGCATTACAAAATGTGGGTTTATGTGGTAAAGTTGTATCTGAAGAGTCATATGACTCAAAAAAGAGTATAGTTAATTGTGTCAAGTGCTGTTTTCAGACAAATTTGTAAATGTTTTGGCTTTTTCTCTCCCCTTCTTTTGGCAACAGTCTGAGTAATACAAATGTATAAATTATAATAGGTTTTCATTTCTATTACACCAGGAACTGTCTTCATTTCTCTGTAATATCCAATATCCAAAATACCTGTGAACATGCAAACAGCTAGCTCATTTTGTATGCATTTTAAAATTATTAGGTAACATTCACTCATTACTTTTAGTAGATTTAATAGTAGGATTTCAACAACTGATCATCCTCTGTGTGTACCATTCATTTTAAGTTTCATACAGGCATACTGCGGATTTCTCATGCTGGAACCTTACAACCTTGGTTGCTGCATTTTTTGCAACATAAAGCACATGTTTCTTTTAAAGCAAGACGAAGTTTATATGTAAAGGTGATGTCTGTTATAATGTAGCTGGGAAAGCTGGATATACCCTACTTTGTATAGGGCTTACCCTACAAGTGGGCTAGCCTTACATCAAATATAGCTATAGGAGTATTTATAAATCCCAGCTACCAATTTAGCTTGCAATTTAATCTATGAAGTACATTAAAATAAGAGTAATTCATTGATGCCTTTGCCATGCCCCAATTTACTCATTTGTTCATATGACACCACAGGAATATGTTATATTTGTCAGCTCAGCTCTCTGTGCCTGGGAAAGACAGTTAATCTGCCACCAGGCCCTTTGTCTCTGGTTAAGATCTTCAACAGTTCACTAAAGTGGATAATCTGTATTTACTCTGATATTTTCAGTTTAATTTGAAGTTTGCATTTTACTGCATATCTTTCTTTATCTGCTTGTTGAAACTTGCAAAATGTTCATATTGTCTGAGGTTTTATGATAGATGACCTTCTCTTCACTATGGCCTGTGAAATATTTTGTCACCCTATTTATCTCTCTGTGTGTTGCTGCTACTCCTATTGATTTATACAAGTACTTTTTCTCATAATGCTTTTTTGTCATTTGAAATAAATTGCATTGGGGTTCTTTGCTTTAGATACACGGGCCAGGAAAACTAATATTATTTGGAGTTCCTTTAGAATAAAAATACTGATTTTCTTTTTCAGCCTTCAGTTGAGCACCTAACGTGTTAACCAGAGTTGTAAATCTAAGGTTTACAGTGATTGTTTTCTCACCAGTCCCCATGCAAAGCTGATGTAGGTACTGAAGAGAGATGTTCCTTTTGTTACAGCAGCTCCTTTCTACCATGGGCTCTTGAGTGAAAGTGCAGGGATCACCTTAGGCACAATGCCACTGTTACAAAGAACTGTTTCCTCAGCTTTTTTCTTTTAACACATGCCTCTTATTGAAAGCCAAAGGTTGAAGTTAAGTTTATTGTTTTGGTTCGGCTTTAAGAGCTGAACATTGTGTTACAGTCCTTGAAAAGGCAGAACAGGGACATAGTAAATAACAGGTGTCTTTCTTGAGATTATTTACCTTTGGTGACAATGGTTCCAAAATTGCTTAAGATTGCAGACAAAGATTCCTGTAGGTAAAAGTGTTGGGATAGCATTAAGGGTATTACAGCCACCATAGGCACCTTTTCTTCCTGCAGTTGCAGAGGCTGGTGAGCCACTATTACTGGACAATTGGTTGTCATCTATGAATATGAACTATAGAAGCTGAAGTCAGAGGAAAATAGACCAGATTTGGGTTAAGGTAATTAATATTGCACACTGAATATCTTATTTTATTTTATTTT
>JAVHNF010021016.1:33333-44917 GCA_034783455.1 Micropsitta finschii | reverse complement strand
TGTGTATCCTGTATTTCTTCTGGGGTATTTTGAAAAATAAGTTTATACTTGGTTACCTCTGAACAAAAGGGGACTTTGTTTTGAGAGTAAATCAGGAGTGTGACATATTGAAATTGTATCATAGGTATAGGCTAGTTCTTAATGAATTGTGACAATGAACTGAATACCAGACATCTAGAGCTTCATTTTAAATTAATAGAAGCTGGAGAGGTGATTCTTCTAACTAAACACTATACAGCACATATGTCTACATTTATGCTAATTATCTGTTCACCTGAACCAGCATAAAAACTGCAGCATTGAAAGCTAACCTTTGGTAGTGCTTTATTTTAGTGGGTTAAAACATTTTGGGTGTATTGCAGGTAGGGATAAAACAGATGCATTAGAACATTGCTAAGAAGACATTCACTCCTTTACTTGGAGGTCACTCTCTGAGCAGGGGTTAAAAATTGTTTTAATTTAATGGACAGTTAAGGACTCCTGTAAATATTTGGTCAGCATGCAAGAAGAAGTAAAACTGACATCATCTGTGCTATGGCATTGTGGGGAGGAGCCATCACTTAATACTGACTTTGTGCCTGATGCAAAAGGACACTAATTACACTCTGGGTTTTGATTTTTTTGTAGCTTGACATTAGATTTCTAAAATCTCTTGCTAAACTGTAATTTGCTGTAATTACTATGTACAAGGAATTGATAGAGAAAACAATAAAATCAGAGGGCAGATGTAAAATATGGTTAAAATAATCACTAACATTTTTTGAGTAAGCTATTTTTCTTCCTTAATGGCATCTATTTGGCAGTGAATTTAACAACTAGTGAGACAGATACCTAGATGGGCTGCTAGGTTTAAGAATCGATTGCTAAATTTACTACAGACACTTTTACTGCTTTAACACAGGCTTTCACTAGGAGCCATGAAGGATGTTTTGAAAATTTGGGCTAATGATAACGAAGTATCCCCACCAGGCATCAAAATCAGCAATGGCAACATTTGCTTTTGTGTCCTTAACACTTGAAGCCACTGTTTCATGCATTCTCTATTAGGTCTTCTAAATTTGCAACTGTTAAAGCGTGTTGGAAAATATAATGGAAAATAAATTATTAAAAAATACTGTAGCAGTAGTAATTTCTTTTGTGGGTTATTGTTTTAACAGTACCTGCTGAAAGTGAATGAAATCAAGATAAAAAAAGGAGTGGACTTGCTTCAGAACTTGATCAAGTATTTTCATGCTCAGTGCAAGTATGTTTTACTGTTCTTTATATCTACACCTTAACTGGAGCAGTGTTTTGTTTTAAACTTCCAGCATCATAGTAACACTTTTCTAGATTTTTAAAAATCTTAAGGTTCAACTGTTCTTACCGGTATCTTTTGACAAATTGCTTTTGTCATAGATTAGTCATTGCTTTTGTTTTGAAACATGTAATGAGATTGATCTAGTCCCTAAGAATTTAATTGTCTGTTCCAAAGGATTGCTGCACAATAATTTGACATATTTTATAAACTACTCTTAAAACAGAGCTATTAGTTTGGTCTATTAGTTAGTGGTCCATTAGTTCTGACAGGCTTTTTTGAGTATATCTAGCAATGATCTAAATTAATTCTGTGCTCAAGAAAAATAAATTGCATAAGTAGTGGGATAAAACTATATTGAAAGAATTACTCTTTTTCTAATTAATTGGAGGACTTGGTAATGAAACACAAGCTTCTCATTAGAACAATTCTTTTTGGTAGTCTTAGAAATCAGTAATACAGCAATACAGTCACAGCTATGGACTTGAAAGAGCCACTGTGTTAACCTGTTCAAATCAGTAAGTTTTCATCTTAAACGACCAGTCTGTATCTATGTAGGTATTCTTGCCTATATAGGTATGTTGCTTTTAAAATCAGTTTCACTTGTAGTATGTCATTAATCTTCTCTGTCCATCTAATAAAATTTCAACAACATAAATGCTGTGTTGTGTTGCCACTTTTGTGCCTGCCTCCCAAAGGGAAAATATTATACTTGGCATAGATACAAAAATACATATGATACAATAAGATGTAGCATGTTCAGCTTGCATGTAGGCCTTAATGCTTGGGAAACAAAAGGGTTTTCCTTTAGTAGGCGGACTGTATCAGAAGGAAAATTATTGGACTCCAAGAAGTCACAGTTATTTTATGTCCACTAAAGCTTTTGATGAACAAATGAATCTTGCTTGTTCTGGGCCTTCAGAAAGTGAGATGAGAACCTGTATTTGAGGTGAGAATGAGGCAAACTTCTGTTGCAATGGATTGTGACAGTTCTGAATCTAATTGGGGATTTTGCATGATGGAATAAGCTATGATGGAAATAAAGAGGTGGATCAGTCAAAAATGCATAAAAAATAGATGTTTAGTGTTTTGAAGTTTATGGCATAATAATATGCATGTCTTCCTTTGGCAACTTTTTAAACAGAAAGTACAAATTAAAGTTTAATAACAGTTGGGTTTTTGGTTTTCTTTTTAAGTTTCTTTCAGGATGGATTAAAAGCAGTTGAAAGCCTCAAGCCTTCAATTGAGACACTCTCAACAGATCTTTATACAGTGAGTAACAACATTTCACATTTGTGTTGTAAACTTAGGTTTTTTACAGCAGAACTGTGATCATTTTGGTTCATGTTGGCTGTTTTAATAGTGAGCATTTTAAGGGTTTGAGAAGATTTTTGAGTAAAATTTTGTCTAATATATCTAGAAGCCTTAGTTTGAGTTCAGGACCCCACTGCGTAAACTATTAGGAAAACAGCTTTTGCTCTGAAATGTTTACTGACTAACTGGAAAATAATAGATGGTTTCAAATTGAACACCAGGAAGCAAGAACAGTGTGAGGCAATATCAAAGTCTTAACCCAGCAACATCCTAGCCATTATCAAGTTTTCTGAGGATAAAAAGGAAAACAAACTGATCATGTTATCTGTTCTCTGTGTTTTCATTCTTGCTGAACATTCCTCAGAAGAATGAATCAATTAAGTAGCAAGTTTGGAAGAGCTATATTGAAAAGAAACAATAATGTTATTTTTTAACCTGTGCTTTTCTTCATTAAAGATTAAACAAGCACAAGACGAGGAAAGAAGACAATTAACACAGCTTAGAGATATTTTAAAATCAGCACTCCAGGTTGATCAGAAAGAGGTGAGCATATAAGATGGTTTAACTTTGGAATAGCCATTTTAATTACTTCTAATGTAATGCTAGTATTTGAAGTAGAGTTATTTTAACTTTATTAAAATTATTTAATAATTAATAATTCCTTTGTTTATTCACCTTTCTTTTGATGTTGATATTGAATGTTTCTGACAAAGGCAGGGTTTTTTTGGGTTTTTTTAAAAGAAAATTAACTCCCACTAAAAATACATGAGACATATTACAAAATAGTTTCTTTTTTGTTACCAGTATTACAAAATACTTCAGATGGTGCGTTATCCGTGAACTAACAGACAATAGTGTCTATTTTGCTCAAACTGAGAATCAAAAAACTGTCAGTTTTAAGGATAACCCATTAGTACAATCTTACCTCACAATAATATTCTGAACTGTATAAAGATTATGTACCACTAAACTTCACATCCAAAATACCTCTTATCATCATCTGTAAAAATGACAATTAAGTTTGCTGCTCTGCTGCAAGATGCCAGTTTTCTAAGTGGGTCACTTTTGCAACCTAACATATTTTTTCAGTTTTGGTTATGATTGGTGTTTGAGTTAAGAATTCCCTAGTAGTTTTATTTGGCAAAATCTGATCTGGAAGCAAGCATCTTTTATGTAATCCTATCCAAAGTATTGGGTGTACTTCTGTTTCAGATTGCTAGTGCTCTCTCTTGATATAAATAAATGCCAGACAGCTTCAATTGTGTGGCTGCTGGGCCATGAGTAAGTGATAAATGCACTCCCTCCCTCTTTTCAGATTCTCTTTCTGGGAGAGATGACAATGAAATAGTTTAGTCTGTAGGGCTCTGAGTTCTTTTACCTTTTCTGGTCTTTCTTTCATCTTCCCATAAAGGTTATGGTGACTCCTAGCTCTTACTAGTGGCCGGATGATGGTTCTGGAGCCACCTAATATAGTGGAAGATGTCCCTGCCCACTGCAGGGTGGTTGGACTAGATGATCCTTAAAGGTCCCTTTCAGTCCAGACTATTCTGTTATCCTTTCCTCTTGCTGATAGGCAAGCATCTTAAACACTCTTCACATTGAAGCGCTTTTTGTTACCATGCAAAGTTTGTAATAATGACCATATGCAAAGTCCCATAGTTTGCAGATACTTTCTTAGGTTCTGCCTGGCATTTAGGACTCCCTGAGGAGTATATTGGCTAAAAACTTCCAAATTTGAGCTCTGTGTAATGAAAGAGCAGTGATCCAAGTGGAAATAGTGGCTACTTTGGATTCGCCATGGATTGGTTTTTCTCAATAAGGAGTCTTTGCATATTTAGGGTGTGTTAGCAGACTTCCTATTTTATTTGGATCTTTGTTCAAGAGAGATAATAGAAGCAGCTTGGTTTCATAGTTGCTGGAAATGTTGCTTCTCTTTGTTTACCTTTTTATCAGTGATGCTGGTATTAAATATATATGGAAGATGTGGTGAGCACACATCTTTTCACAGACTGAAAAATGTAATAAAGCCCACGGATTTATTACTTTTTTGTTGTGTTTAAAAATACAAATGTAAAGAAAGTGCTTCATGCTGTATTCATTATTTATTAATTCTGCAAATGTAGATAGAGATGCTTACCTGAATGAGAAGTACTGTAATTATTTTTAAAGTTTTTTAAAAACATCAGTCAGTGGGATGCCAAACAATCCTGCTGTAATTTACTGTACAACCCTCTTAATATTATTCTTGTTGCACTGTAATTTCCTTTACTATAACTGATTTCTTTTTCCTTCCTGAAATGCATTTACATTTTGTGACCGAAGTCTAGGAGAGTAAGTGTTACTATATTTTAATGAAAATAGTTGGCATGATTTCCACTCAGATTTCAAGAAACTGGATTTTTCCTCTGAGCTTTTTTCTGTTGGTATGAAAAGACTGGTTCTTTATTTTTCTCCTCTGCTTGTTGTATTACCAAAAATACCCTAAACCATTTATCAGATCGTTCTTGGGAAAGAAAATTGCTGTAAGACTAATTGGTGATTTCCTTTGCACTCTCTTTTGGGAATTAAATCCAGTTGCTTGATTTGATGTTCTTGCAAGATTTTAAAGATATATGTATTTATAATTAAAACGGACTTCATGTGTGAAAGAACATTGGCAAATATTGTTTCTGTTGTGTTTTAAAACAAAAAAGACACAAACATTCATAGCAAACCTTTTTTGTTGTTGCCTGTGTGCAAAGCTTCCTTCTGCACAGAACTTCCTCAGTCCTGGTTCATATTGAAATGTCTTTTTGAAACATCATTGTGTGTACACCTCTGTAATTTTTGAATTTTAAACTTTTATTTTTCAAACTGTGAAGCTTCTGCAAGTTTTGGGGTCAACCTTAGAGTCTTATTGCCTTTATTGTGCTTTTTCTCGTGTCCTGTCTGAAGGTACCCTTATTGTAGTGTTTAGAATTGCTTCTGCTTTTTCTGCGGGTATGCTAGAACCAGCAATCTATTTAGGTCACTGCAAAATAGGATTAATTTTGTGTTCCTTGGCAAAAATTATGTTAACTGTGCTATAGGTGAGGCTTTCTGCACAGGGTTCTGGCAGATATATGTGTTGGAGGCTTTGTGGGGCTGTAATAGATAAGGGGTGGATCTGTGAAATACCCTTTTGGCAGTGGTCCTGCAAATGCAAGAGAAGCTCAGGCTCTTGGAGAGCTGTAAGGGCCTTTTTGCAGCTTCACACGCAGGAGTGATCCATACAGTCTTAAAATCCTGCTCCATGGGAGCTGCAGAATAGCTAGCCAGAATTTGACGTGTATGTTAAAGCAGCTTGTGTGGAAAGTCGTGTTGTGTTCAAATAGTGGGGCTGATAAATAAGGCTTTAGAATCTCTTTTATCAGTAGTCACAGACCATATTTACAGAATACTGTTTGCATATTTCTTTCATTTTTGACTATGCTATTCAGCTAGATTTAGACGTTAGTCTTCAGAAGACTTTGCAATAAGTCATTTCAAGCCTCTTCATGGCCAGTGCAGTGATTCACTATAAACATGGTGCAATTAAGTTACTCACCTTTTGGTTTGGTTTGTGGTTTTTTTGGTTTTTTTTTTTTTTTTTTTTGATGTCTATCTTCATTTCAGAGCTGATAAAGTGAACAAAGTTCAGTTTCTTAGGCTTGTGTACTTCAGTCTGTTCTGGTCTTGTTATGTTCAGGAGATAATTAAAATGACAATACTCTTCACTAAGTATGTCCTGTATCCTGCAGTGATCTGTTTCCTCCCATAGGCAATGTACATACATTGTTCCTGCTCACTCTGATGAGGCCGTTGGGTCTGACCCTGTTACCTGATATTTGTACTCCTGTTATGTGCAAACCAGAAATAAGGGAAGATCCTTTGGGGAGGCTGCATATGGAAAAGGCATGCTGACATTGCTGGGAAGGATGTTAATTGTGATGGTGATTTGTGGTGCATCATCCCATCTTTTAGAAGCTAGATCAAAGTCATGAACTTGATTGCCGGAGAGTTGTGGCAGTTATCATCTGGCAATCACACTGAACACTACTATAGAATCATAAAATCAACTAGGTTGCAGAAGACCGTTAAGATCAAGTCCAGCCATTACCCCAGGACTGCCAAGACCACCACTAAACCATGTCACTGAGGGCCTCATCTACACAGTTTTTGATCTCTTCTAGGGACAGTTATTCCGTCGCTTCCCTGAGCAGCCTGTTCCAATGCCTGATCACCCTCTTGGTGAAGAAATTTTTCCTAACATACAATTTAAACCTCCCCTGGTGCAGCTTGAGGCCATTACCTCGTCTTGTTACCTGGGAGAAGATCGATTTGGACATTGCCTGAACAAAGGATTTATAACTGCAAATCTTCTTGTTTTAAAGTTCTTCTCATGAAATAGTATTAAATTTTTTAAAGATACTGTTCATAATAATGAGTGTGTGGAAATACACGTCAGATACAGCCACTTCCTCTCTGGTTGAAGTAAGGCAGGAAACTTGTAGTATTGGCTTGCCAGTTTGGCCAAATACAGCAGCTGAGTATAAACAGCAGCTGAAGGGAGGTAGCTGAAATGCAGCAGAAAATAATGCACAAAAAGTAGCAGCACAATCTTAAGTAATGGGAATGGTGCTATGGGTGGGTGGTGGAGGTCATCTGCAATCTTTACATAATTGAGGATGTGGAGAACTGAAATTAATTTCGTGTAAGGCCTCTGATCTTCTTGGGAATAGAGGTCCTTTACTGACTAATGGGAGGCAGAGATCAAGGCATTGGTAGGACATAATAGGCAGTGTCAGATCAGATTTTCTTCAGAAGTCAGTAAATGTGTATGTGCAGTGGTTCCTAATGAGTGACAGGAATTCTCTTTAAATGTTGTTCTGTTTTCATGTTGCACAGCCAGAGTGCAAAAATAATTCTGTGCAAACAGGCTGGAGAGGAATGATAAAAAACAGGCCATATTTAAGTGGTAGTTTTGCAGTGCCTTTAAAAGCCTTGGCTGTATATTGTAGCTACCTGTTAACACCTTCTTAGGCCACTAGCTGAGACACAGCAAAGTGGGCACAGGTGCTCCTGCTGAAAAGGAGCACCAAGGAGTTCTGCAGACAGCCTTTAGCTCAACTCACTGTTCTGAGAACCACCAAGCTCTAGCACTATATTCAGGGTGAGCCTGAAATCCTGCAGCCTAAGGGTGAGGAGTCCTAAGTGCGCTGAACAGGTGTCCCTACCATCATATTTCAGACCTGTCATGTTGCCACTACTGTTGAGGAGGATACTGAACAGCTTTGGCTGCATTAGTAGCTTTGGTAGCAGAATGTGCTGCTGGAGCTTGTAAAAAAGCAGCATTTCATCTGAGCTGGCATTCTCTGGGAAAAAGCACAGTCCACGTGTATTCTTGGTTTTAGTTGTCCTTTTCCCCTGCTTGTATCCAAAGTGTCTTAGACCTAGGCTGATAAAGTGCATGAAGATAATTGCAATTAGAGAGAAACTGTCTTCTTAATTTATAGTTTTTGGATCACTGTATACTTTATTTTATCATGTGTATACTCTGAAAACCCCAGTTATGTGTCTTGTGAATGTACTCCTCGTATATCCAAGACACACTACCTCATCTTTGAGCAAAAGAATTTTTTTTTATCAAATTAGTAAGATGACCTATTTCTTAATAGAAAGATTAAGTTAAGATTTAGTTAATCCTTGTCACTTCCTGTCCAAGAATTCTACTTTGTTCAAAATATTTCGGTTTAAGTTATTCTTCTTATGGCAGTAACTTCAATTTTCTGTGTGCCTCATGAACTATGTTTCCAGGAGGTCTCTTCTCTTTTCAGACAGTAACTTGACTCAGTTTGCACAAGGAAAACCACTTCTTCAAATTTATGTATGTAATTGTTTTTTACAATGGAAAGGTGCACTAGGAATGGCAGGTAATAATAATACTTAGTGTTTGTACAGTGCAGTGTTTGCATGAGTTGGAACACCCGCTGCTCATTTAATTTTGGGGGTAAAAAAATGGTATATTAAGGCCAATAGTGAAGCTAAACTAAGGCAAGTAAGAGGATTTTGGCAGGTGCTGATAATGGCTACTTCTTAAATGGTTTTTGTGCCCTCCAAAAGAAGGAATGGATCTTGTTCTCTCTCATTGAGAGGAAAAATATATTTCATTGTCTTATAGGATTAGAGCAGGAAGGAAAGGGCCTGAAACTCATTAACAGGGGGGATGTTTTGGTTAAAAGTGTGGAATGCATTACAAGTTGCTGTTCTGTATGTTTCAGGATTCTCAGCTTCGTCAGAGTACAGCTTACAGTCTACATCAGCCTCAGGGAAACAAGGAACATGGCACTGAACGAAATGGTAGTCTGTACAAGAAAAGTGATGGGTAAGTACTGCTGGATTCTGCTGAAAAAAATCAGGTCGTAAAAGCTGAAGCGAGGCAATGGTAAATATGTTAAAACCTGAGTCACTTTTTTCTTTTTCTCCCCCTTTAAACCAGAATCAGAAAAGTGTGGCAGAAAAGGAAGTGTTCAGTTAAAAATGGTTTTCTTACAATTTCCCATGGTACAGTAAGTATTTGTTTACAGTATTTTATGTGCATGGTTGCTAATACAAAAAGGCCAGCTATGCTGGTCTATATTTATAATTTAGAATTAGTTAGATTCTTGGTGCAGCATTTTGGAATATGATGGGTACATTTTTTAAGGCAGTGTTTCAGAAATATATCAAGACATACACACAGTATCTAAAAATACAATTGATTTAATGCTTATGACTGTTAATGGGGAAAAAATGGCTTTTATTAATGGCTCATTTAGTTCATGTAAACTGTTCAGATTTTAACAGACTATCTAAAAATACAAATTCTAACTTATCGAACTTACCTATCTTTCTGAAAAATATGGTTGGGCATTAAGCCATCTTTTAGATACAGGTTAAATAACTTTTTTTATTCACAAAATAAACTGAGAGAATGCTGAAAATCTCTTCTTTCCCTCAGATTTGCTGATACGTATTATGTAGGTAGCTTTCCTGGGTAGTAGCTGTTAGGTAAAATCAGCTCTGAAGGCAGCTTTTACCAGAATGACAAGAGAGTCACAAGTCCCTCTTTCTTTGCTGCCAATATTTGAAACATATTAACAAACTTTTAATATTTATACTTAAAGTTTTAAAACCTTACACTTCCATATTTTGGACTTTTTACACTTGGCTTTGAACTTTTCTGTTTCTGCTTTGCAATAACTTTTCTTCTTTTATATTGCATTCTCAAAAATTCAAAGAAAAGTTTGTTAAGGCAAAAATAACTCAGTGACAGTCTTTCCCATTCTTGGTCTAATAAACAGTCCTATTTCTTGATCCTGCTATGAACCATTCTGTTCTTCATCCTGTTATGCCTGTTACCATGACTACAAGTTGACCCTGGCAGTAAAAATGAATCAATCTCTCATTTGTACATCTATCCACAAGCTGTTGCCGTCTGAATTGACAACCAGGAGTTAAGGAGGAGTGCAAATCCAGGCCTGCAAAGTAGAGTCGTTACTACGGCTTTGGAATTGTCCACCAGTTTATCCCTATTCTCATTTGAGTACATATGAGTGCATCTTTGTCAGAGAAAAGTCTTGTTAGTGTATTCAATGCTGGTGTCTCCGTGAGCTGTAAATGCACTTGGCATAGAGCATACTGTGGTGGTACCAGTAGGAGTTGAGCTAGGGCATCTTAGAGCTGGCAGAGGCTACAAAATCCACTTATGGAGCAGAATTCTAAAACTTTCACATGCAAGTACAGTTACTGAGTCTATCAGGATACTGTTGTTCTCTTTTTTTATAAGCTGTCTACCAGATGGTCTAACGTTTTTAGAAGTTTTAAGTTCCCACTGAAGTCAGTGGAGCTGTAGCTGGAAATCAGTTGTTAAGGTAGATACTTAAATGTGAGTTAGATATGTGAGTTTCACAGATTTGGTCTTGATCTTTTTATATTACAAAATTAAAAGAGTACCTTTTTGTTTTAAAATACACACCTAAAAAGTTTTTTTTCCTTATTTGCTTAGTTTCCCTTTTTGTATTTATGGTAGTTTTGTGCAAAATAAATTAATGCTTGTTTCATAGATGTTGAAATGGGTAGAAGCAATTTCTGTTTAAGAATTTTCTGGATTGCTCTGAACATCTTCTGAGTGTTCTGAAGCAACAACACTGATTTCCAAGCTTTCCCAGGGTTGATATCTCCTGGTCTCTGTAATATGATGTGTCAGTCTCTCTTTGATGGTTCATCAAAATGAACCATCTCTCAGAAATTCAGTTGTTGGGGTTTTTTTCTCTATCGAATTGGTAAATGCTTTATCTTTAAAGGCTAGATATTCTTCATGGATTTCTGTTCTTTGGCCATGTAGTCTCTCTTTACAAGGGACTATTTTTTTTTCCAGTTAGTTTCTAGAACAGCTGTCTTAAGGCAGTTGCAGGTGCTATATTCTGACTTCAATTCACCTGCCAAGTACTCTCCTCATATGGATGGAGAGAATATGGTTGGTTCGCTGTTGGTCACCCAGCTGTAACATTGAATATATGTGTCTGCATAGGCATAGGTGCAGAAGTTATACTTTCAGAGAGCTAAAAGATTTAAAGAAATTAGCATTCACAGAGCAATGTGCAAGGTAATGGTTGATGGAAAAACAGATGGTGCTTCTTTGTGTAATTACTAGCAGTTGGAAATGGTCTGATATCTACCTGACTGAAATTTAATGCATGTGAATGAAAAAACAATTATAGAAGCAGATAGAGCCATATAAATAGGAATTCTGTGTAGTTTCTGGATCAAGAAGCTGTAAGAGAAAAACATTTTTAGGAACCTCAGACTCCTCAGACTTGATCTGTGTTTAAAGAGTGTAAATGAAATTTACTGTCAGAGAAATATAAAGCGACTGTAACATAAATGAGAATCAGATCCCCTATGTTCAAGGCAGCTAACAGCTTCAAATTGCTGAGT
>JAVHNF010021016.1:18173-33233 GCA_034783455.1 Micropsitta finschii | reverse complement strand
TTTCAAGTTGACTGCCACATCTGAGGAGGCAGGACAGAAAGGTGGTGCTGTGCTTCTTCTGTGCACAGAGCAAAACATTCTGCAGAAAATGAATAGAAAAGAAACTCATTATCAAAGGATAGGTTTTTTTTTGTTCTTCTTTCTTTACTGCTGGAAACTTCAGTTTACCGTTACGATTAACAGGACAATCTGAAGGCAAAAGAACCAGATTGAATCTTTTGATTCTTAAGTAAATTACTGTGATACCCAGTTGGCATGATGAAATCAGCCAACCAGTCTGTTAAGTAAGTAGACAGATTTGCTCATGCCTTTTATAAAAATCAGCTTTGCATCATGGCGCTTCTTGGAAACTGTCTTAGAGGCCTAAATTTTTGGTTCCTACACTTACTGTTTGTTGCCAGAACAAATTATAAGTCAGTTTTGCTGGACGGACGATTACCATTTCAGCAGGAAGGAGCATGAGTTGATGCTGAAATCTGAATGTATGGTATGTAAAGTCAGAGCACATCTTTTCAAGTTGTTGGTGTGCTAACATGGTTGTCCAAAAATTTAACAGTAGTCTGAAATTTGTCTCCTCAGAGGCTAGAGCAGGAAAACGAAGCTCAGGTTTTAAACAAAGAGTGTAATAACAGTTACACATTTGTTACTGTTTTCTACTTCTAGTGTCTACTAATCCTGCCAAATGTCTGGATCCACTGCAGCTTAGTGTGACTAAGGAATTTATACAGCCCTACGTCCCCTTGTCTTGTGAATCTAACTTCTCTCCAGGCAGCATTTGCCATGTGATGAAAGTGTGTTGTCTGCCAAGTAATGGACACATACTGGGGAGGTGTATAGGGGGAAGCTGTTGTTTGGCTGCAGGGTTGAAGCATGAATGAGGTGGTATCAGCTACATGTGAAGATGTCAGGCATTTTTAATACCTTTGTTAATGCTGACTTCAAGCTAGGAGGTCCTCGGTTAAAAGCTTTGGAATATGTTTGGATTCCAAGATCAGCACATTGGTCCAGGATCTGTTTTATGTTGTTACAGCCATTTACTTGGGTTCTCAGACCTGATACAGAGTTCTTATTCTGCATTCCTCTGTCCAGAGAGATGAGTTCTGTGTATGTTGGCCCTTTATACCTCTCTGAAGCATTTCAGTGGATCCATTTACAGCTTGATGTTTCTTAAGTTACGGAAAATTAGTTAGGTCCTGAATGTGCTTCAGATCCAAAACCCTGTGGCAGCTGGGTTCTTTCTTAACCTGAATTTATTTGCATTTTCACATGCCTGTAAAGACTCTAAGAAAGGTATATATGAGTTGCCCAGTAGCTTTTTTGCCAAATACTTGTATCTTGATTTTTGTTTGCTTTATTCTGTATTTTCATTATAGGCAGCTTCTGGGCACTTCTTAGACAAACAGTTACATTAAAAATGTAAACACAAAATACTTTAGTGCTATGGGTATTAAGTATATTTAAATATAACTGAGAAAACGGGCCCAAGCTGTCATTTTCAGGATGTTTTCTTGCATGCTGATAGTCACAAAGAACTCTTGTTGTTGATAGGCTAAAATAATGAAAACTGTATGAGCTTTTACTGCTAAAAGGAATGTCTGGAATTTGAAAAGCTATTTACTAGGCAGAGAATCCAATCTGGTTGTCAATTAATTGTCATCTTGCTGCCTGCAGTACCTCTCTTGGGTACAATTTGTTTTACATTGCCCAGCAAGTGACCTGAAGGTTTGTTGTTTCAAAGCATGCATGACTTTGCTGCTTTCGATGGGCAAAGCATCAGGATGCTGTTTTTCAAGGACATTGTGCTGCCTTTTTTTTTTTTTCTTTTTTAACAGGAAAAAGATCTATAATTGTTTCCCTTCTTATGTTTCTCCATGGTTTTGAATTTTTTAGTGGACTTAAGTTATAATGATGATGCTGTTCTTATTTTGGCTGTGCTGTGTTGTTTTATCACATTGTTTCAAGGAAACCTGTGCTCTTCAGACTTGTTCTCCCTTTTTTGAATTAAATGTTTTCATAAATAGAAGAAGTAGAGAAAAATCTATGGTTTTTATGATTCATTGCAAGTTAATTACATTGTGATAGTTCAGCTTTATTTGATAATAGTTCTTGTTCAGATTATTAATCTTGTTCTATTAACTCGATAGATTAAAATTGTTAGAATGCAACCGTAAATGTGGTTTATGTATATTGCTGTCTTTATAGTAGGTTGAATGATTGAAATTATTATTTTTAGATATTACTGTCTAGAGCAAAGTCTCTCTAGTTAAATCTGCTTTCTGATTTACTTACTCTAAAAAAAGCGTGAAACTTTTTTTAAAAAAAATAAGTAAAATCCATTTTAAAAAAAAATTTAAGTAAAATCCATTGCAGTAAGTGCAAACCATTCCTAAAGCCAAGGCTGCAAATGTAATGTCTTTCTAGGTTGTACCCCAGGTCTGTAAAACAGGTGGGTTAAGGGAAAGGAGATTAGTGCAGAAAAGCTATTTGAAAAGTCTTTGTAGCCTTCATGAGACATTTCCAAAATGAATTTGCTTGTGAATTTTGCTTTTAGGAAAAAATTGCCACTTCTTATTCAGTAAGGAGCTGAAATAGCTGCGAGGAACCTGACTAGAAAACATGTATCATTATTGAATGTATTTTGTTTCACTGCTTTTTTTTAGTAATGAACCATCTCAGTTTAGTTTTGCATGTTTGTTTCAAGACTGCTCTGTGCAAACTTACTTTCCTTCAGTGTGTCCCTTTACGATTTAAAATTCGATCATTTGTTCTAAACTGATTATCTAGGCTTTCTTTGAGGACTTTAACAGGAGTCAAATTATTTGATTGTTGAAAACCTAGACAACTGATATTTTTAAACTACATGTCGTCTTAAACTTACATAAAATTGATCTGTCATAGCTGATTTCTTCAGATAAGTGTTACTAGTAAGGTGATCACATTGGTGATAATTAGTGATTTTATCCCGCTGCTCTTTCAGAATTCTTAAGTCTATCCAGTTATCAGTAAGCAAAGTAGCTTATAGTATAAGATGCAGTATATAGCATAAGAAAATCTAGTTTACAAGCCACAATGACAGAAGACATAAATCAAAACTGTGGGTGCCTTAAAAATTAACAGCCATTTCTCAAGTCTTTTTTGGCCAGTGGGATATTACCCTCTGGTTTTGGACTGCAGGGGCTCAGTCAGTATCAGTATACTAAAATGTGCGTGTTTTATCTTCAAATAGGCTAACCGACCTCCAGCAAAGCTCAATCTGTTAACCTGCCAAGTGAAAACAAACCCAGAAGAGAAAAAATGTTTTGACCTCATATCACGTAGGTTTGTTGTTCAGGTCTTTTTACTTGCAGCTAATATTAGAGTTTTGCATTATTTGTGTAGGTCTGACAATGATCCACTTAAACAATTTTGCAGTTGTAGGATGCTTTCCCTTTCTGTGACATTTCACTTATTCTAGTGTAATGCAGCTAACTGTTTCTTTAGGAAACCACTTGTTTTTAAAGCTGTCTTTACTCCTTTCTATTTTGTTTTGTGCTATCTTACAATAGAGTAACGATATTTTTGCTGTGACACCACTCTTTATGCTGAAAATGTCATAGCTGATTACCTTGAGAAGTCATGACTTTTGTACAAGATCAAAAGAAGCTTTTAAACCATGACAAAAATGTCTTAAAATTTAAGCATAGTGGTTGCAATGTAACTCTGAAGAAAATACTGCAAACCTTTTTTGTTTTGTTATCTCATAATAGATATAAAGTTGAGAGTCTACGTATTAAAACAATCAAAAAATAATAATTTGGGAAACTGAATGGGATGATACAAACTTGCATTGTAGAATGTTTCCTTTGTTTTCTCACTGGCACATTTTAGTATTTTATTTATGGACTCAGTAAAAATACATTACTAAAATATGTGTCTGAAATTATTTGGGAAGAAGACTGTTTCTTATTTGTTCCTTTATCAGATTGTAAAGTGGTTTTGCATTTGTAAATGTAAAGTATGATACTTACATTAATAGACTAGTACTCTTGTATGCAGTACACAGCTTTTCCATTTCTGCACAAGCAAGGAGTCTTCCCTGTTTACTCTTGCACTTTCTGTCCTTGTTGGTAACCCTGGGCCCAATATCACCATATTACGACATTACCATTTGTCCCATCATATACATGACAAGGCATAACCGGCATTCTCTAAATTAGTTTTTCACTTTGTTTTTTCTGTAGAGTTTAAAAATATTCCTTGTTTTTTTTAAAAAAACCCAGAAAATTGCTGTATATCATGGCATGATAAAATATCGTATTTATCTAGCACTTTCTGTCCTTTCATGTATCCTCACTTCCTTTAATATTTTTCATGTCTGAAACTATCTTCTGATATCTTTTTGCTGGTAGTTTTGGCTACGTTCTTCTCATCCACTATTCTAATTTTGACTCCAACTCAGTCATTAAACTGTATCATGTCTCACTTGTTCCATAGACTTAAAATGTGTTACGCTATTTTTCTTTAATAGCACACTGTTAACAATACCTAGAATCACAAAAATAGTAGTAAATGAAAATTTTTGATCTTGATTTAAATGAAACATCTTGGGACTTACTCTGATTGCATTTGGAGTTTGTTTTGCCATTTTTTGTTACTGTAGTTTTAAGAGATCATTTGAAAACATTAGGTCTTTCTTTCATATACAGATAAACTCAAATATGGACTGTGTATTTTACACATACACCACTACCACCCCCAGGAGAACTTTAGACTTGTGATTACTGAGACTGTATCTAGAACATGGAAAAATTATCTATGCTCTGCTGCTGCTTATGCAATGGAAACACAGCATGGAAGAAAACAGTTTTTGTTTTAAGAGCAACAAAGCACCTTTTGCAAAGATAGGTTTAAACATAGATGAACTGTAGGTAGTAAAAGTGAAACTTGCTAAAGCCTGTCAGTGCTCCAGTGATGAGACTAGAGACCTCAGAAATCACACATCAGTTATTAATTTTAGATTTTTTTCTGAGAGATTTCTGCAAAATCATTTTTTCAATCATTTTTTTTAATCAGTATGTAAATTATTTATTGTGCAGATGACAGAACGTACCACTTTCAAGCAGAGGATGAACAGGAATGTCAAATGTGAGTTACTTTGTTAATTTTATTTTTGATACTGGTGTTCTACTGAGACGTTACCTTGAACTTTAGAAGTGCTGAAACATTTAATAGCAAAATATTACTGCCATTTTAGATGGACATCTGTGCTACAAAACAGCAAAGAGGAAGCTTTAAATAATGCATTCAAAGGAGATGATAACACAGGAGAAAATAATATTGTCCAGGAACTGACAAAAGAAATTATATCTGAAGTCCAGAGGATGACTGGAAATGATGTGTGTTGTGACTGTGGAGCACAAGGTGACTCAATTAAGCATGTTTCTAATTGGTAAAAATTCTATGCCTCATGAGAGTAATTTAAGCTGATGTTTTATGCTTTCACTTTTACTCCCTATATCACGAAGATTATACCCATAGTAGAATATGCTAACAATTAAATTGCTCTGTTTTAGTAAGATTGATTAGCTTATATGCATATTGTCAGTAGGGAGAAAGGGGACTAAGAAGCTTATTCTTCTCCCATATTTTTTTCTAATTGTAATTTTTGCTTATATAAATCAATCGAACTTATTTTATGAGACCGTGTTTTACATAAGATTTAGGTAAAACTGGATGGCAGTATGATACTTGAAGCATTTTCCTAGTACACCTCTTCTTAATTTCTTATTTTGGGTTTGTATTTTTTTTTGTCTTTATATGTTTGACTTTGAGAGCAAGCCAGGAAATATGTCTTAAGATGGCTCACTTGGAAAAGAATGCACTTGCTGATTATGGTTTGCAGTTTTGGTTTTGTTGATCAATGAATTTCTACTTTAATCCTTTTCAAATTATTTTCTAAATCCTGCTGTTTCTTGTGTTCTTTTATGTTACAGAGGCACTGCAGGTCTTAGGTTATTTTTGATCTGAAACTAGCTAAAAGCATCATATCTGAAGCTGTATGCATTTTATAAATCAATACTAACTTCCATTAATAGATACTGTATAAAAACTATGGGAAGAGATAATCCTGCTGTCTTCAAATGAGAGGATTTTAAATGGCTACTATCAAACCTTTATCAAATAAGCTAATTACTAACCTGTCTAAATTTTCAGATATTAATTATTTTACTGGAAGATGCGGGAATGTTATAGCAAGAATGCAAAATACTAAGAGAAAAGACAAGCAAGAGTTATGAAAGGAGAGAGATGAGCCTTAGTATCTTTGAAATAGTTGAGTAAGAATCCTTTGTGGCGTGGTGCTGTATGTATACTGCAGAATCACTGCTGCCTTACTTAGTCTGAAGTCTATACTTGAAATACAAAAAAAACCCTGTAGGCAGTGTTATTTCAGTTTGAACTGCACTGTACACCCAGTTGAGAATGTAACACCATTATATTGGTGGTAGTAAAATGCAGCTCCTGAAAGCTGAATGAAAGCAGAATGACAAATTGGACTGTTTAACCAACTCCCTTGAGGAACAATATCATTTATGTTTTGTGTCCCCCCCCACACCCCTCCAGAATACATTATTAACTTCTTTCATCAATAGAGTAAACGTAAAGACATAAATTAAAAAACCTGGCAATTCATGTACAGACTCTTATTTTACAGAATTTCATTTCTGTATACTACATTTTCTAGAATGAAATAATTGCCTGAATAAATTTTAATTCTGTGAGTGCTTTCTATTTCAGATCCTACCTGGCTTTCAACAAATTTGGGAATTCTAACTTGCATTGAATGCTCAGGAATCCATAGAGAACTTGGTGTTCACTATTCCAGAATGCAATCACTTACATTAGATGTGCTGGGAACATCTGAACTTTTGGTAATTGAATTGCTTTTATTAACTTAAAAATACCACTTCCAGCACAGGTACATTTTTGTCACTTTAACGGTATATTGTTCCAACCCTTAAAGTTGCCTCTGGATAAAAGTAATGGAAAAAAGCTGAACTCTTAAAGCTTAAGGGAACCTCCTGGAACATAGTGTCTGATTGTAAACTTTGACTGATCTTAGAATTCAAATTTGTGGAGGCTTCATATTTTTTGCGTTCCCAAGTCACCCTTGGTTGCTTTTTAAAAGAGCACAGCCATTTGACATGCAGATGTGCCCCTCGGATTACAAAATTGAAGAACTTCACAAATACTTATACCATTAATTATTTAGCTTTATTGAAGAGAACTTTAATCCTCAAAGGGAGAAAATGTATTCAGCTTTGCTACTCAAAGAAGTTAACCACATATCAGCTACTCTGTGACAGTTCATATCCGGCACAAAGTATTTGCATTTGTTATACAAACTGGAGTCTTGATGGATTATTCTGCAGTTACTTGTTTGTATATTAAATCCCTGACATCCAAAAAGGTACCTAATCTGTTCATGATTGCCAAAATAGTAACAGACCTAGGAATCAGAAACAGAAAGTCCCAGCTCCCTTTTCCCTTGTCCTCCCACTAGTAGGTGTGTGGCCAATAACTGAACATACTTACTAAGGGAGCTGTGGATTTTTATTTTTCTTTTAACAGCTTGCAAAGAATATTGGGAATGCTGGGTTTAATGAGATTATGGAATTTTGTCTACCAGTTGATGAGATGGTCAAACCTAATCCGAGCAGTGATATGTAAGTAAAGAGCCACGACTTCTGAAAAAGGCGGGCATTTAATTTAATATGGCTAATGGGTTGTGCCATTATGATTTGCATCAATAGGCCCGTAAAGAGATGTGTAGCGTCTTACATATAACCTTATAGCCAGGGAATAAACCTTTTTTTCTGAATGCTTTGCATGTCTGTTTTATTGAACTTTATCTGATTGTGCCTTCCCTAATAGTAAGGATTATTTTGCCAACTCTCTGAATCACGATTTGTGGGAAAGAAGCAAAGTAAACATGACTTGTTGAGGTTTATAAAAACACACAGGGTAAAGATTAAAAATAAAGCTATGAATTTTGTGCTATTAAGACACAAAAGAGAAGTTGGAGTAAAGTGCATGTTTTAGCTGAAATATGCTGAATGCCTACTGTTCAGAAACTACACTTAGAATTAAGTCCATAACTATGTGGAATAAAGGCAGAACACTTAATTGAATTCCTCAGAAACACTGAATAGTGATGGCAGAGACACAGCAATGACAGCTGTCTACTTGGCTGGATACTACTCCATCATAAAAGAGCTGGTAAATTATGCAGAAACAAACTTTTTGTCTTTTTGACAGAACCATTGTTAAATCATGCAGTTTAAATATTTTTTTTGCTACCATTATCAATAATAATACAAAATATTAATACTCATGATTAAAATTACCAGTAATTTTACTGAATACTAAATCAATAGCATAAGGAGACTTCTAAAATTGATATTTTAAAAAATAATTTATTTCAATACATCTACATATAGTGTGTGCAGACCTATAAGACAGATTTGTGTATCCCATGCCTTCCCTCTTTTTCCAGCATGTGTAGTAGTACAAATCAGGTAAACATAAACCTGCAAGTTATTGTTAGCAAACCACATTATGAAGCTTTAATATATCTTCTATACATAGAGCTGAGTAATTTTGATCTCAACTTCACACCAGAGTTAGAGAGGAAAATTAATGGTCTCTTTTGTATTGGATAGTCGATTCATCTTCTGTTAGCTGCATTTCATACTGGAAATACAAGACAGAATGTCTTACATGCATATTTAAAAAGAAAAATTATCATAATGACAAAGTCTTTCCCAGATTTTATTTCAAATTACTTGCATGTACTTACGGAAAATTCTGATGTACATCTTCTGCTAAAAATTATTGAAGTAAATGATATTCAATTTCAGGAATGCAAGAAAAGATTATATTACTGCCAAGTATATCGAGAGAAAATATGCAAGGAAAAAGCATGCTGACAATGCAGCTAAATTACATGCTCTTTGTGAAGCAGTCAAATCAAGAGACATTCTTGGATTAGTCCAAGTATATGCTGACGGTGTGGATCTCACAGAAAAAATTCCACTGGCCAATGGCCATGTAAGTGTTACAGATTTTATTAGACGAATTGTTATAACTGCAATGTGCTTTCATTAATTAAGGACTGGTTTTTCTTATTTGAAAATAAGATTTGAAATACTGTTCTGAACACTTGTCCTGTTAAAGATGTCACTTAACAATAATAAAAGATAGTAGTTTAATCTAAAATTGTTTCCAAATAATATCATATTTTAAGTGTATTAAAACATTAAAAGTTTAATCATTCAATAATCTATTTGTTTTCAATGCATATGTTTAAAGGAATGAAAGGGAAGCAATAAATCTCTTCACAAGACATGCTTTAATGATAACATGTCTGAATATTTTGAAATTAAATGTTTTAATTTATCTAATTTATGTCTTAATAAAATTTCTGCTTCTCTGTAGATGAGAAGAAGCAAATGTGTTCTTTTGTTTTATTCTTAGGAACAAGATGAAACGGCACTTCACCTTGCTGTTAGGTCAGTTGATCGAACATCCCTTCATATAGTTGACTTTTTAGTGCAGAACAGGTAAGTGTATAGAAAACTGTAAAAATATTATTGATGCTGCTTTTATGCCCAGTAATACAAATACTGAATGAATACAGATACTTAACAGCGATTCTGTTATTTGCAAATGTAATTTTTACTCTTTGAAAATCTTGTAATGAGAAAGGTTTATAAAAATAGGGTAGGAAACTAAGTTTAATCAGCTTTCTTCTTCTTTCTTGTACTCCAATAGTGGCAATCTAGATAAACAGACATGTAAAGGTAGTACAGCCCTGCATTACTGCTGTCTGACAGACAACGTTGAGTGCCTCAAACTGCTGCTGAGAGGGAAGGCTTCTATTGAAATAGGTAAACGAGTAATGTGTACTTCAGTTTCAGATTTGTCACTGCTTCAGATATGAAACAATGAATATGGAATAAGTGCATTTGTTCCTCAATTGTTTATCATAATGCTATGAATATAATCTTCATTATAAAAACATAATGTTAACTGTTTATTTCAAGTTTAAAATTGACTTGTACATTATACTTATTTTTTAAACTAATTTAGATAAGTACCAAGAATTTTAACTGATAGCTTGTTGCCTAGCTATACACTGCCATTTTATGGCTATCATTTCATATGTATGGCATGTTGAGTTGCTGCTGCTTGTTGTGTTTAGAGGGTTGGTATGATTCAGACCTATAAATGAAGGAAAGAGATGAATTTTAGAGCATGTTGGTTTAGTACTTCACTGTATATTTGAAAGTTTGTCTTTAGTAATGGATATGTTAATAGTGGCACTTATCATGCTTTCTTTTCTTGCTGTAATATAGCTAATGAATCAGGAGAGACCCCGCTGGATATAGCTAAACGTTTAAAACATACTCACTGTGAAGAGTTGGTAAGTGCTGCATCTTTCTGTGTGTTCTTGACTTTATAAAAAGAATCATGTCTGAAATGTAACAGTTTACAGTTAAATATTTAACGAATATATTCTAGATGCTTAGAAATAGTTATATGCTTATATCATGTTATATGCTTTTAAGAAGAAAAATGTATTTCTTTTTAGGCGCTTTGGAAATAATAAACTTCTTGTGGCCAAGGGATGATACTGTTTCAGCTATTGTCCCAGGTCCACAAGTAGGGATCCCCTCAGTAAGTTTGCAGTTGACACCAGGTTGGCTGGGAGTGTTGATTTGCTGGAGGGTAGAAAGGCTCTGCAGAGGTGTTTGGACAGGCCAGATCAATGGGCCAAGAGCAGTGGTATGAGGTTCAAAAAGGCAAAGTGCCGGGTCCTGTATTTGGGTCAGAGCAACCCCAAGCAACATTACAGGCTTGGGGAAGAGTGGCTGGAAAGCTGCCCAGTCAAAAAGGACCAGGGAGTGGTGGTTGACTGCCACTGTCATACTCATGAACATGAGGCAGCAGTGTGCCCATGTAGCTAAGAAGGCCAAGAGCATCCTGGCTGTGTGAGAAATGGTGTGGCCAGCAGGACTAGGGAACTTAATAACCCCCCTGTACTTGTCTCTGGTGAGGCCACACCCCGAATACTGTGTTCAGTTTTTGGTCCCTTGCTGTAAGAAGGACATTGGGGTGCTGGAGCATGTCCAGAGAAGGGCAACAAAGCTGGTGAAGTGTCTAGAGCACAAGTCTTGTGAGGAATGGCTGAGGGAACTGGGATTGTTTACACTGGAGAAAAGGAGACTGAGGGGTGAGACCTTATCGCTCTCTACAACTACCTGAACTACCCTTTTCCCAATAATCAACAGGATGAGAGAAGCCGCCTCAAGTTGTGCCAAGGGAGGTTTTGATTGTGTATTAGGAAAATCTGCTTCACCAAAAGGGTTGTCAGGCATTGGAACAGGCTGCGCAGGGAAGTGGTTGAGTCACCATCCCTGGAGGTATCTGCAAGACAGGTGTAGATATGGTACTTAGGGAGATGTTTCAGTAGTGGGTGTTGCAGTGCTAGGTTAAGAGTTGGACTCAAAAGTCTTTTACAACCTAAATGATTCTGTGATTCTAAATGTCTGATATCTCATTGAAATCTAATCACTAAAGTACTTTTTATGGATGAAGGCCATTTTCTTGTTGCCCAGAGTTGGAAGTGCTCAGGTTGGATGGGACTTTGAGCAGCCTATCTAGTGAAAGTTAATTCCTGCCTGTAGGGAGTTGGGGGGTAGACTAGATGATCTTTAAACCATTCTGTGATCCTATGAAGAGAAGCTGACTACCATTACTACTTTTAGTAAGCAAGCAAAATGGATTAATGGGGTCAAGGCTTCTTGATAAGTGAGTCTGATTCAGACCAACCTGGCATTGCAGTTACTTTCTTTGACTTAAAATTTCTAAATCAAAGCAAATAGGATGTGGTGCTTATTGTCAGAAAATAGAGAATGGACCTGCAGTGAAGAATGGACCTACAATGGTTAATGAAAAGCCTACTTGCTTTTGATTTATTTGTGTTGTCACAGAGCTTAATTCTTTAAACATACCCCAGTAACTTTCCAGATTACTGAAATCTCTCTTTAAAATGACAGTAATATTTGTACTTAAAAAACAAGGTTCCTTCTATAAATTTTTTTTGTTTGGTTTTAAATACCTTGTTTTAAAATAAGTACTGCACGTAGGTGTCAACAGTCATCTTTTTTTCCTTAGCTTACTCAAGCACTGTCTGGAAGATTTAATTCTCATGTTCATGTAGAATATGAGTGGCGGTTACTCCATGAAGATCTGGACGAAAGTGATGATGATGTGGATGAAAAGCTGCAGGTTTGTATCAGTACATTGCTATTTTTCTGTGCGCATGTGTAAGCATGACGTATGTAATGATTTCAGTAATACTCCTTTTTACTATATTTATGAAGTCATTGTGAAATAAAGTTTGGTAGTAAAATCTAGTAGCTTAAATTTTAGTTGCCAAAATTATAGTTTGTCATCTTTTTTCCTCTTTAATACAAGGTAGAAAACTTACGACTGTGTGGTGATGGTCAAATTATGATTAGCCAAATGCAATATCTTCTTTTTAATGGAGCCAATAGTTTGTTTCAGTATATCAGGAATATTTAGATCTGCTGGTGGTGAAGCAGAAGTAATATGAGCTGGGAAAACTGCCTTTACAAAAGGAAACAGAGAGGTACCTTGTAATATCTCCTTATGTTTCTGAAATAGCTCCAGATGATGGCTTTAATTTTGGGACAATTTATGCATTGACTTGTCTTCAGGGTAACTAGTTCATTAAATAAGCTACATCCATTAACAGCAGCTTAGGGTCTTAATTCTGAATCTTCATGTAAAAACAGTTTTTGTTTTTTCTCTTTTCATACCTGAAATATCCAGTGGTTTTGTGGTGCTGTTGGATCCAGAATCACAGAATGGTTGGGGTTGCAAGGGACCTCTGGAGGTCATCTGGCTCAACATCCCTGCTAAAGCATTGTCACCTAGAGCCAGTTGACCAAGACCATGTCCAGATGGTTGTTCAGTATCTCCAAGGATGATCATATTAAAGTATTCCAGCAGCATAGGAACATCATTGCATTTTCAACATTTAATTTCTCAGTTTAGAGACCAACTTGAGAAAGTATTTAACATCTAAACATACAGGCAGGAAACAAACGACTGTGTTTTGATACCTGAACAAAACTTTAAAATGGCTGGCTTATCTGGGGACCAGGTAATTTGAAATGATGTATAGGCTTCTAAATACTGATGACATTTCTGAAACTTTCATAATTTGAAGTATTCCATATAAGTATTGAACAGATGGGTTTGTTCCTTTTGTGTAGTATTTTGTGCAGTATTATAATTGCTTATGCCCTTTCTGCTTCCTTTGTAAAGTGCAAGGAATACACAATAGGCTTTATATTAGTTAATCTTCAAATGTTAGCACAACCTTTTTTTTCCCCCTCTTGAAAGTAGCTAACAAAAAACCTTTTCTCCTCTGGATAGTGAAATTTCTCTTTTTTTCTTAATAGAATTTTTAGCATTTTAATACTTCTCTTGCCAAGTTTCTTGTCTTAGCTAGGGCATGAATTGCTAATAGAGTACAATCAAATCTTGTGTGTTGGTTTTTTTGTGTTTTCAGGAATATTAAAGACTGTCAGTCATACATTCATTTTCTTTGCCTTCACAGAATGTCTTTAAAAATACTTAATCATCAAACCATTGAACTGTCTTAATGGTTTGGAGACTTAATTTTGATGTCAATAAGTTTGCTCTGTGGTAAAATACAATTTTTGCAAGATCCTGTCTACTTAGGATTCTTCTCCCCATGTCCTGTCTCTTTAGTCCAAGGTAGCTATTCCTTCTGGTGCTTGACTTGAACTGGGTAGCAACAAACAGCAAAAAACGTTTTCACAAGCCATCCTTTTCAAAGCATAATTGCTACCTTCTGAGACTTAAGATTTTTCTTGAGAATTTTGGTATCTGTGCAAGAATCTGGAATCTGCGAGCTGCTAAGTCCAGTTCTTCTAGGTGAGCTTCCATAGTATATCCTAATATTTATGTATTCCTATTTATTGTACCACCATTCAGATAATAATAGCAATTACAACCTTTTTGATAAAGCAGCTATAAACTTTGTTATAATTTGGAAGTTTAATTTTTTCCAGCTGTAAAACCTTCTGGGCAATTTACAAGTAAATTTTTAATAAAACCCTTTCTAGGACACTCTAAATTTGCATTTTTTAATTTATTTTCTTTCCTTCACTTCTTTTCATTGCTTTCTGAAGTTGAGCATTCTCTTCTTGGCTAGTCCCTAAGCTCTGTCTCGTATATAGGAAGTTATCTGCTACGCAGCAATGAGGCTAAAGTAATGAAACTGCTACTTCGCTGCCCACTATTAATAGGCTTATACTACAGGGACTTTTGAAAGGAGGTTAAGGGCTATTAATCACAGACTAGTGTCTGTGACTGTATTGAATACATTGGTGAATACTGCTGTTGCTTAGGATCATCACATCAGAGTTCTGTTTATAGATGTCTAGCTATTGGGCTTGTCTCTGGTAAAGGAATTGAATAGATTTTATAATCTTCATCATGTCTGAAATTGAAGTTCTTTTAGTCTTAGAATTTCTCATATAAAAGAGGTAGTAACCTAGCAGAAGGCTGAGACAATGTGTCTGGTTTCTGCTGCTGTTCCACACTGCAGCTGTGTGATCCTGCCTTTTCCTCTGCTCTGGCACACATTTGTCCCTATATGGAGTTGTTTCAGTTTGGTGAACCAGTGAAAAGCTAAGTCAACAAAGCAAAACAAAAAAAAAGAATTTTCTGCTGCTTTAGAAAGCAGAGGCAACTGAAACAATTAGCAGAATCAGGACAGTGGGGAGGTCAGGGAATGGAGAGTGTCAGCCAATCAGGAGTGAGGCTGCTAAGCCAAAGTAAATGTAGGGATTAATGTGTCTGGCTGTCACATGCATGATTCTGGTAAGTCTTTGAACTATAATGCTGTTCTGTAATATGTCTAAAGGCCCTACATGATCAATCCAGAGTAGGGATTGAATA
>JAVHNF010021011.1:32935-44292 GCA_034783455.1 Micropsitta finschii | reverse complement strand
AGACTTAACCAAGTACTTTCATAATTCCAAGGCAATAATCAGTACTTAACCAAGTACTTCCATAATTCCAAATCTATTGGATTTTGAGAGAGAAAACTCCCAAAATAATTTACTCAGTTGTGAAATAATGAGAAGCAGGTTTATAATTTATTCACATTAACTACTGCTATCATAAATATCTCTGAGGAAACTACTATACATTATCTTTCAATATAAATAAAATCATAATTATTTCCCATCCAGATAATGACCAAAATATTTCTGAGTATCTTCCTGATCTCCAAGGTCTACCCCAGAGGAGATGCAGGAGTGTTTCTTCTGCATGGTGTAGTGCTGGGAGTGAACTTAACATTTGAAAAATTACCTTAACATTTGAAATTGTCAGTCTTTAGTATCTACTTTCTTGTTACGAGACTGGAATATCCACTTCCTCTGTTCTGCTGTAGAATGTGCACTCTGTAGCTTGTCCTACCTGAAAATTAACTTGAAATGAAAGCTTCTAGGTCCTCTAGACAGATTTTAAAGTGTGTTACTTGTTTTAAGAGCAGGAGCCTGTACTGACTGTAGTCATGGTTGCAGAGAGAAGCTGGAATATGACAGAATGTATTTAAATATCAGCAAGGGAATAAAGGGAATGACAAATTCTTTTTCTTCTTCAATACTACAGCATTTAAGCCAATTGCATGATCCTTCAGAGCCTGGCTCTACTTTGGGTAGAAGCACTGAGTGGCTTGCCTATTTTAATTGCATATGTTCATCCCCATGGCCATCCATATCAGGTAATGGGAAGCTCACTCAGAGGCAGGGTGTTAAAAAGAGTGCAAATTTCTCATTTGGAACAGAAGAAACCGTGATCATCTTTGATATTATGTTTTCTCATTCAGCTTCTTTGATTTGAGTGGTGGTATCAAAAGAAAGTAACCTGAACATATTAAAGACGATGTAAGCTTCAGTATTCCCTGTTGCATATGACTTAAAAATTAATGGTTCATTAATATCCAAACAGATTTACTTTGGGGAGACCTGATCAGAATTCAACACTAGATATTGTAAGCATTTGAGAACACTGCCAATGCGTTCTTTAAAGGCCCAGAAGATGCATGCCCTGTACATTATTTCCACTGCCTCCACCTGTTAAAGCAGCATCTCTGCTGCAGTGACAGAATACATACATGGAAATTTAATCTTTTTTTTTTTTTCTCCCCTATTCTCAAAGGAACAGCATTTTGTACCAGTATAAGAAAAATTCAGCTTATTTTATCTAATCTGTGACATACTACCCACTGGTATGAAAAGAAAGATGGCAGCTCTCCTTCCTTCATGCTTTGATAGAAAATCAACAGAGAAGTAATGCAAACTGACAGATTTTTATGACTGGCCTCCTGATACCTACCGGTGCATAAACATGCAGTTGTTAAAACTTATCACTAGGGCCAGGGTTATCCCCTCTTGACTAGAAGACTCCCAAGTCATAAAAAAATAAGATAAAAATAGAGTTCCAAAATAATATATTCTATTTAGTGGATTCTGCCACTAAAATGTCATGTCTTAGAAAATCTCCAAACAGGAAAGTTATGATTTCACAGTTTTATGTCTTTACTTTCCAGATGTCACACAAAACTTGGTAAATAGAAAGGCCATCTACATATCTCTTCGGTGATGGGTGTCCCTCAGGGGTCCAGTAGTGTTTAATATCATCATCAGTGAAATAGACAGTGGGATTGAGTGCATCCCCAGCAAGTTTGTAGATGACACCAAGTTGTGTGGTGCGGTTGACACACCTTAGGGGAAGGATGCCATCCAGAGGGTCCTGGACAAGGTCAAGAAGTGTGAAACTCATGAAGTTCAACAAAGCCAAGCGCAAGGTCTTACACCTGGATCAGGGCAACCCTCATTTTCAATACAGGATGGAAGATGAAGGGATTGGGAGCAGCCCTTTGAAGAAGGAGTTGGGGGTACTTGTGCACAAGAAGCTGGACATGACCCAGGAATGTGCATTCACAGCCCAGAAAGCCAACGATATCCTGGGCTGCATCAAAAAAAGCATGACCAGCAGGTTGAAGGAGATAATACTGTCCCTCTACTCTGCTCTAGTAAGACCCCACTTGGAGTACTGTGTTCAGCTCTGGAGTCCTCAGTACCGGAATGATATGAACCTATGGAAAGGGTCCAGATGAAGGCCACAAGGATCATGAGAGAGAGGGCTGGAGGAACTCTCCTATGAGGACAGGTTGAGAGAATTGTGCTGCTACAGTTGGGAGAAGAGAAAGCTCCAGGGAGACCTTATCATGGCCTTTCAATACTTAAAGGTGGCTTATAAGAAAAATGGGGACTGGCTTTTTATGATAGACACCCTGAAGGTGGTGACCTTCTGATAAGCACCATTTCAGATGTAACAACTCCCTTCCTAGGTGAGCATTTCTGTTCAACGCCAGGGCCAAGTCTCTGTTAACAGGTCTGCATACTTCATTTTGTCCAGCCCTTTTGGTTAGCTTTAAATCACTGTTGAACATCACTTGAACCCCACTCTCAAAAAATTACACTGCTTTTTTTGTATACTATTTAGAAATAAAAGTGGTGTCCTGGGTTAAGCAGTAGCAGTCATTTTTTCTCCTTCTTAGTAGCTGATGCATTGCTGTGGTTTTGACTTCCAGCCGGAGAACAGTGCTGATAACACCAATGTTTTTAGTCGTTGCTCAGTAATGTTCACTCTGACCAAGGACATTGTGAGTCTCATTCTCTGCCAGGGAGGAGGGGAAGCTGGGAGGAAGCAGAGACAGGATACCTGACCCAAACTAGCCAAAGAGGTATTCCACACCACAGCATGTCATGCCCACTTCATAAACTGGGGGCAGTTACCCAGAAGGGCTAGATCATTGCTCGGTTAGGCTGGGTATCGGTCAGCGGGTGGTGAGCGGTTGTATTCTCTTCCCTTGTTACTCCCCTTATCATTATTCTTATTGGTGGTAGAAGTAGTGGTTTGTGTCATACCTCAGTTACTGGACTGTTCTTATCTCAGCTCGTGGGAGTTACATTCTTTTGATTCTCCTCCCCATCCCTCTGGGAGAGGGGGGAGTGAGAGTGCGGCTGTGTGGTTCTGGGTTGCTGGCTGGGCTTAAACCACGACAAGTGGGTTTTGAACAATAAATATTCTGTGAAAAACCCATCAAGACAAGGCCCATAAAATTCAGCCAGAAAAAGTACATCCCACTTCTCAAGTATTCAGTTTAATGTCTTGTCCTACCACTGCACTGCCAAATAATCTCCAGGCAGTTGTTAATAGTGTAACAGTCAACAGAAGTCACTGAATAATGTAAAAATCTTTTTGTAGGCTGTTTTTCAGATTACAAATCTGATCTCAATTTGATTTGTTTATGTAGAGTTCTGCAACCAAAGTTTAGTTCATACAAATGTTTGTGAACAATGGATTTAGGGGCAGGTTGCCAATATGAATGCAATCATCAAAAGAAAAATCATTTTGTGATTAAATTAAATTTATTTCCAGCAGAGACAGAGGTAGCTTACAAAAAATAAGTTGCAGAATTAGAGAATAGGGAAACCAGCATGACAACCTACTACTGCTACTAGTTAGTCTGCCACATGTTGGGATTTCTGTTTGCTTTAAAAAAATACTAGGAAATTATGAGTAAAGGTGGCCAACCATAAAGGAAGAGTAGCAAATCTCAACAGAGATAGGAAATTTGTTACAAACAGTTCATCAACAATAACACTTATCTGAACAATTCCCAAAAGTGGTCAAAAAATTTACGATCTGCTTTTGAACATTTCATGAATGAAAAACTCATAGATATCCATCTATATGAATACGAATAGCCTCTAGAAAGAATAGGAAGCCAGTACCCAAGAATGCCTTTATCACCTAAATCAGAACAGGTCAGTTGAAGTCTACCCCCACCATATTTTTAGAAGGACCTCCATAATGCAATCTCTCTCTCTGAAACCACATGTTCACATCAGGAGATCCTAAGTCAGCTGGATTTTAGGTCAGTCCTGCCCAAGACCTCTCATCCCCAAAGAGCTGCAACATGGTTTGGCAAGTACCAGGTAGCAGCTAAGCCACTGAAGGACTGGGCCAGTATGGGTAAAGAACAGAAAATTCCTACATGACAACATCACCAACGAAGTATTTACCGAGAAGGCTCAAATTCAAGTCTCTCTGCAGCTTGCAGAGATTCAAAACTACCTTCTCTAGCATCCAGGGAAAGCTCTAATTTCCAAAAGAGCCAAAAAGAAGCACTGTTTATCCCTTTCTAGCCACCCTCTGTCACTGTTTTTAGAAGGGAACACAAATTTTCAGGGTCAAGAATGAACTAAACAAGAAGGAACTTTATTCTTGAGCTATGGGAGCCAAGCACCTCTGGGAGATACAGATCTTATATATCTAAATACTAACCAATAGCTTTTAGCATAGCAGGTCTCTAGTCACATCTGCATTAGCAAGCTGCAATAAGAGCACAACAGCTGGTGCTGAGGATCCAATGTCCACAATATACGGATTGGGGAGGAGAGGCAAGAGGAAAGAAGGGTTTAACTTCAATCAGTTTGAGATTAATCTCATGGGCCAAATGCCAAGAACCAGTCAGACACCTTAAGGGTCAGTGCACATGTGTCAAGACTGCTTTGCCACATGACCCAACATGGAGTAAGTGGAGACATATATGTACTTTGCTTCAAAACTGGCAATCAAAGTACAAACTAAAGTAGTAGCACAGGTGAAGATGCAGCCCCTATTATTTTTTCCAAATACAATTAAGAAGAAAAATAGTGCTCATTTCTGAACCTGTTTTTTGATAAGAAAATTTTAGGTTTCTATCCTCAGGGACTTTGGTGGCAGCTGTGTCTGAATGAATCCCAGCTCCGGAAAGGAGCCGAGCTTTCACAGCAAAACAAAAAATAACCTGAAGATCACTCCATCATGAGTTTAGTGTTGAGCTGAGTGATGGCTTGTTGAAAATGCTGCTCTGAGGAGCCTGGCTTTCACACTTTACACAGCATCAGCCTGTGGTTTTATTCCATTCTGGGGACCAGGCATCCAGTAGCACGATGACTACATGTATTTGGTTTTTTTTTTCCCACTTAACTGGTTTTAGGTGACTGTGTCAGCTAGGCCACTGTGCACATAAGAAATAACCAACAAAGTAGGCAACCCAAGAGCTTGTCATTGTGCAGGGAGTATTACTCCAACAGCACTACACACCCAGCTCATAAGAGAGATCTCAAGCTCTGCTCTGGAGGCAATTACACTAAAGCAAACCCTACTGGCTTCAGAGAATTCCTGCACTTTCTGTGACAGCATCTGTGTGACAGAAATCAGAATTTGCCACTTAGAGCAACTCTGAGCCTGACATGTCTCAGAAATGCTTGGCAGATGCTGCCTAAGAGAAGGTCTTCCTCTTTGTTCTTTGCAGGAGGAGAGCAAGAAAACTTCTCTGACAGCTTAGCTTTAGGAGTCTTTTTGCCAAGTACCTGCCATAGGTCTAAAGGCGTTAGAGAAACATGGTTACATTTATTATCATGAGACCAGTTGACTCTGTTAGAATATCTGAAATAAATCCCACATTCTTTAATGGCCTGGTTTGTTTTTGCAGAAAGCTGAATCTTGGTCTATGAGCTGTCATATCAGGTTCTATTTTATTCCTTTATTTTTACAGAGTATTGCACAAACAGGAACAGCTGGTGTTGATTTATAAACACCAGAGTTGTCTTTAGAGTTTAGATATTATTTTGCCAACATTTAAGCTTAATCATTTGCAAGCAATTGTTCTGTACCATAGTGGACAGTGGTTCTTCTGCTGCCTGGAGACAGATATTTTCTAGTAATTATACGAATAATGCAATTCTGAATTACACTCAGAAGAAGGATCTTATGTGCATAGATCGTCCATACATCTGTGTCTTCTTTCATCCAGAATTTCTTCTTAGAGAATGCCATAACATTCACTTCTCCAATCTCTTGTAAAAATATTGCAGCCTGTTGTAAATAGGCAACGGCCTTGGTCCCTATGAGAATCTGTGTCTTGCTTGCACCTGTGAACACCTTGAAGTAAATTGTGCAAATGCAACCACTTGTTCAGCTTAATGTTTAACCACTTAACTGGGGGACATTTTTCTCCCTGTTTTACTCACAGTACACTTGCCAAGTTCTGGAACAAATATTCTCCAGACAGTAGCCTAATCCCCTGTGTTATTCTGACTCGTTCCCATTACAGGGCCATGCTGTGCACTGAAGAGAGCAGGAATCATGTGATCAGATACTGTGTTGCCATTTCATAGGCAAATTGAATTCCTGCATCTCCAAGAGGCAGCATTGAATTTTTTTATGGAAGTCAGACAGTTTTCCTCTTATTCTAAGTTTTAGTAAAGGAAACCCAAAGACCTGCTTAATAAATCATTAAAAGATAGCAAACAAAGGGTAGAAATAACTGGTGAGCTTTCACAAAACAGGAAAGCTACCACCCCATCTCCCAGGAACCTGAGATGTTAGGTCTAGTCTTGTCGGATTTTGAAAGAAGATGGATAACAACATGAAAAAGTTTACCAGGCGCAGAGAGTCGTTCTGGCTAGCTGATCTGAATGCAAAGAGATGTGGGAGGCTTAAAATACTAAACAACAATAAAACAGCAGAGGGTATTGATGAATGCAAAGTAATTCATATGAGGGAAAACAATCCTAATTAGATCTAAACCACAATGGACCCTAGCTATTATCACTCAGCACAAAAATCTCGGAACCATTATGGATAATTCCATGGAAATGTTGGTTTAATGATATGTAGTGATAAAAAAGGCCAACCGCACGCTCTCAGCTCAGAAAAGAGGTAACTGGGGATAGGTACAACAGAGGTTTGCAAGTCATAAAAGCTCTGGACTTCCTTGTCTGTGATTAGGGAATGATTATTCAGTCTAATAACCACCATTGTAGTAAATAAATAACAAAAAAACAAACAAAAAACCCCCACCAAAACCTAAATCTAGGGACACCTAATAAAATTAGCTGTTTTCAACCCAGTAAGAGGAAATATTTTTCACACAATGCATGAGCTGCAGAACTTGCTGCCAGGCTGAAGAGAAGACACAAGCATAAACAAATTTCAAAACATTAGGTGTGTTAGTGGAGGCAGAATGCACTGGTGATTCCTGAATGCGGTGCTCCAAGGCACAACCTCCCATTTGAGATGAGCTGATATAACAGTAATATGTGTTTGGTCCTTTCCAAGTTTACCCACTTTTACTTTCCTAAACCATCTTCTTCTGGTGGCAGTATAGGAGACATTTGACCCCTCTTTCTCACAAACCTTTTCTTCTGCAAAGGCTGATTTCAAGGCCTGATCTTTGTGTAGGAAATACCAAATCTTGTAACTCCCTTTGGATTCCAGTTTCATATCAGTCTCATCCCCTATCAACTGTTTCCCTGTTCACATTCCTTTCTCCCTTGCTTTCTGCCATTACTTCCCAATGGCACTAACCAGAGAAAGCACTATCTCTTTTCTCAGCTAATACTGCTCTCCCACCTGGCCTCATTAAACTTTCTCAAAGATTTATAACTTCACCCAATATGATGTCTTTCATAAAAAATTTATAAGACAAAGATCACCCTCCTGCCAAATTTCAGATCCTTACTCCAAAACAATAGGATGGGGGATAGAGGGAGGGGAAGCTGTAGCTATTCAGCTCAGGGTTTGCCAGGACTTCTCAGTGTGGTCAAAACAAATATATTTTTCCCTTGCCTAATGCCTGGAAATGTTTGAAACATTTTTTTGCTAAAATTTTCCAAAACAGATTCAACTCAGAAGAAAACCAGCCTGGAAACCTTCACCAAATGGTTAAAGTCTGGCAAAGCTATCAGCAACTGCAAACAAGGAGTTATTGTGGAGAGCAATAGGCAATCTTAGTAAAACATGATCTGTAACACCAGCAAAGAGCACAAAAAGTAGTACAAAACGTGATCACTGAAGCTTCTGATATAATAAAAGCATAGCCTTCTGTGATAGATTTTGGCAATCTTTTCATTGCACATTATTTTAAAACTGCATTACTTTATTTTGCAAGATGTCATCAAATTAAAAAGGTCCTTTTTGTGATGGGCCAAAAGGACTTTTAAAACTAGAAGTAATGAGAACACCAGCGCTGGCAATGACTGCAACAAATAATGCCCTGCGATTGGCTTTGTTTACAAGTATCCACAAAGTTTTTTTAATGGCTACATTATGACTGATTTTCAAAAATGGGAAAACAGCTGTGTTTAAAATGTGCCTTTCTAACCGCAAGAGACAGTTTTAAATGCAGAGAAGTGATGAGATTCGCAGCCAAGACTGAGGCTTGGGGCAGTAATTTACTCCACAGAGTGCAATAAAGCTCAGCTTCACCTTCCTGGCGATGAGCATCAGGCACCAGCTTCCAGGCTTTGGTGCCCTGCAGCCCTCTTGGCTCAGCACTGGCACTGAGGAGGCAAAGCAGGGAACACACCACTTGAGGTACTTGGACTCAGCGGTTCCTCTAAGGCTAGGATGTGAGACCAGGCCCAAAGGGAGGTCAGCTGAAAGCCTGTATACAAAGTCCCTTTTTTTCCTGTCTTACATGACTATCAAGAGATAGTCTATAGGAATAACCAAAAGAATAAAAGATAGATTCGCATGTGTGACTTCTGAGTTTCCTGGGTTTTCTATGCCTAATTAAGTAGTGGGCAATTAAGCTTCATCTTCTTTAAATTACATTTAAGGAGATAAATACCCTTCCAAGCTAACTGATAACAAAGCCAAGCTCTTAGTTCTCTGGAAAGTGGGTCAAGAGTCTTCTTTATGGCCCTGTAGGCCGGAAAAGCTTTATTTTTCACAGATCAAGACTCGGTTGAGCTCACTTGTTTGCTTTACGTAAACAGAAACAATTTGCAAAGATAAGAAAAGCTACTCACCAGTTTACAAGATCCGACCATTAATTAATCTGCTGGTTTTAACTCATAGGTTTTGATCTTCCTCATCAGGACCTGTGATGTATCTCCCTGTATTTACAGCACAAAGACTCTTTCAGCAGAGCACAACTTCTCTGCCACTAGCCTAAAAGTAAAGCTACGTGCTATGTGCTTTTCCTCCCAGTAAAAGCTTCTACAGGAAACTCTGTGACAAACTTCACTGAATTGTATAGATAAAATATTCAAATCTCCAGGGGCTCACTCCAAGTGAACTAATGCAGGGGAGATCTGGGCTGTCGTAAGAGGGCTCAGTGGAGATCTGGTCTATGATTTGCATTTGAAACATAAGAAGTTGCTCTGCAGACTGAATAAATGACGCTGAAATACAGGTGACGAAACACTGTTCAGAGGAAACCCCATCTGCCACCTCATAGGTTATAGTCCTCAGTCTTTCCTATGAACCAGTCAATATACTAGCTTTTAAAAACAGCTTTGCACTGTGAATTTCATAGAATCATAGAATAGTTAGGGTTGGAAAGAACCTTAAGATCATCAAGTTCCAACCCCCCTGAATTTGATGTTAAGTAGCTTCATGATTTTTAACTGAAATGAATTTTTTAAGCTGAAACACAGCAGAGCCATTCTCAGCTGGGTTTGACTCCCTTCACCAGTGGCGATTCTTATTCTCAGATTGAGAAGGAAGAATTCAGGTTGGCTGCTCACAGAGGAGTCTATTGGGCAGGTAATCAGGGATTTAATTTCTTTTTGTGTTCATCTTTTGTCCCCTTATTTAAACAGATCAAATTTCATACAGAGAATCATGAAGAAACAATAAGCATGGGAGCCTAGAATAGCATTTTTGCAGAGAGAAGTTTCAGGATAGAATAACGCTTTAATTTTTTCCAGGCTTCCCACAGTATTGCTGGCAAGCCTTGAAAGCTGTAGAAGAGCAAGCAAATGGATTCCAAATCTCTGCCATGGGCCAGACTGTATTTAGCCCTGCATGGGACTGCAAGGAGCGAGCGCAAGGGGAAAGAAAACAAAGAACCTCCTCCTGTGCTGAGGTATAAAACAGCAGGGAAACATGAGCACTGCCTCATGTGAAGATGAATCATGACATCAATTTCTCCCAGAAAGGGCTGGGAAGAGTTTAAGAGTGATTGGCAGTTGTCCCTCCTCAACACTGGCCATCAGAACTGTTCAAGCATGAGGAAACATCTTTCCAAAGGACCACTGCATTTCATCTGCCAAATTTCTTTGTGACTCCTGACAGGACCTCAGTCAAAATGCATGCTGAGACACGGTCCTTCCTCTTCCAACCTGCCTCCAGCGCAGGCCTTGGTCTCAGTCAGAGTGCAGAAGGGACATCTGAATCCCAGGAACTCAGAAATTCCCAGTAACAAACACATACAATGGGTGGGCTGACTACACAGCCCAGGCTTCCACAAGATTTTTGGTGCTGTTTTATTTTAATTTTTAAAGTCTCTTTATGATCCTAGAGGCAGAGGAAATATTATTTATAAAAGAAAAAAGCTTTGAGTATTTCAGCACACTACCATCATATACTTGGAAAGAAGTAAAATATTCTGTCATCACAGAATCATAGACTAGTTAGGGTTGGAAAGGACCTCACTGTGGGAGGCACAAATTGAGAATTGGGTGGTTTGGTTTTGTCACACAATAACTGAAGGTGAAATCAAAATGTGCTTGTTGCTTCGCCTTCTAACAGACTCTGGTATGCTTTTACAGTTTATCATCAATTCAGTTAAACATCTATGCAGCATTGTCAATCTTCAGACTTCAGGTATGTCTAGCAGTGAAATATACTGAACCTACTGAAATATAACCTCTTCTTGCCAAAACAGTGCTACTTACTTAGCACGTATGCTACAACAGTGTTCATGTAAAACAATAAAACAACTAAAGAAAAGAAAGTAGGTCAGATTAGAGGGCAGGAATAAAATCATCTTCCCAATTATCAAATAAATCCCTGCCTCTGAAACCTTGCTCCTTGACATTTGTTTCTTTGTTCAAACTGCTAACTTTGCTCCTCATCCAAATTGTCAACTATAGGGATAACCATTTTCTAAAGAGACCTTGTGGTTGTGCAGCAATACTTCCCAGAGGGGATTTTTTGCACAGATTTCTGCCATTGCACCTCCTCTGCAACAAAATCTGATCAAGATGGGTACAACCAGCAGAAGACTGACAAAATTTCTCTCTGCTTTTGAAAACAGCAAATAGTGCTCCCTGTAACAACGTATCAGCATAATCATATGACAACAGTCTCCTTTTTAACTAGACAACCAGAAGACCCCCTTAATTTCAGCAGCATTACAAATGAAGACTATTTTACTAGTGTGCTTTTTGAAGCTATAGAAGTCATTCTTTTAAAAATAAACACTTTGGAACTTAGTCGGTCACCCTTA
>JAVHNF010021011.1:20234-32835 GCA_034783455.1 Micropsitta finschii | reverse complement strand
TGAAGATATACACAAAATGCTTCAAACAGTAGAAATTATCCTTTTGCAATCATCAATTAAAACTTGCGATTCACTCAGTATTAACTTTTAAAACTGCTAGAACATCAAAACACCATGGTAAGACGTTTTTATCCTGTACAGCTTACTTGACAAGAGTTTGACTCTTATTGATATATTGTCACTTCTAAAAGTTCTTATGCAACAGCACAGGTGCATAAGTTATATGGCATTCTGCAACAAAACCACCACTAAGTGATGTTCCTTTCTCAGCTGGCCTCTCTCATCTGTATATACCAGCTGTGGGTATCATTTGTTATAGCCAAAGAAATGGCACAATTATGTTACAATAAAAAAGTCGTGCAGATTTTACAATTTTAAAGTAAGATGCATTCACACATCCTGTGCAAACAGTCAAACAAGTAGCCTTGGAGAGGCAAAACTGTTGACAGTTTTGAACTTAGGTCTCTAAATGAATACTCCTTTCTTTCCCTTACACTGGCCCCTAGCATGTTTTATGTGAGGATATTTATTAGACCCCATCAGCTCACAGTACACAAGGCTCAGAATTGGTTGCCTTTACTGAATAGGCTGGGAAAGCTGCCTCAACAAATCTGTTCATGCTTAAGGTCTTGTCGCTGCCAACAGACGTGCTTGAAACAGCTGCCTTTCCATCCTCTGCTGTTAGCTTAACTGCACATTCACAGCAGAAAGGGTGAAAGATATACTCTACAACTATGCCAAAATGAAAAGACTGCTCCTATGCCCACAATTCAACCCTGCTGGTGCAGAACTAGTATCTGATTTTCCCTGGCTCAAGGGTTCTGAAACGAAAAAAATACTCAAGTCCTGAATTTCATCAGTTCTCTGGAGTTAGACAGAAAAATGTACTTAGAGAGTTTCCTTCTATTAGCCACAATAAATACATTTGAGCAACAAATATATCTGAGTAGAGGGAAGGGAAGGAAAAGAAAAGAAAAAAAAAAGAAAGAAAAGAAGATGTGAAATAACTATAGATGCAAGGTTGACACTGGGGCAAAACTGATGAAATTGCTGGAGGAGTCTGTCCTTATATAAAGATCCTGTCTCGCTGCCAAGGTCAGCTGGAGCTTGGGTTATCTGTTGCCTGAGGCTACTCTACCTTGTTTTTCATTCAGGGATCATTGTTCTTTGGTTGTTTATGTGGATTTTATTCCACTTTTTTTTTTTTTTTATGCTTTGCTCCTTTTTCAGCTCGCAGCCCTACAGCACATTCCAGAAGCCCATCCTGGTTGTGCACTGGGAAATCCAGACTATTCTAATGGGAAAGAGCAGCTCTGAGTGAAACCAGTTTTCCTCTTTAATGGAGAGAAAGAGAGAGTAAGTATTTAACAAATCCTTTGTGAAAAGTAAAATAATAACTAATTAGTTTTAAGGATAGTTTGTGTATCTAAACCAGGGAGGGTGTGCCATCTAAATCTCTTTATTACCATAAATAAGGTAGGTAAACAAAACACAGTTTCCACTGTATTTTACTGCCATTGGATACATTATATTTATTAGTACTCAGACATTCAGAGGGAACAACATAAAGGAGAAATGATGGAAAGGTAAGGAAAATAAAGGGGAGAAAGAAAGGAAGATAACACAGTGTATAATATTACACTGTATGTGTAGCAGAATAATGGAGATTTTAGAGTGGAAGTTTTCAGTAAGATTTCTACAGTAAAATGTTGTATAGCATGAGGCAGAGGGATCCTGAGATACCAGAAGGTCTTGCTATGTGTGTTACAGCTCTCTTCTGCATCAGTTCATTTAAAACCACCACAAGGTATGCCAAAGCTTCCTTATTCCTTCCGTTAGGGTCGGTAGCTGTAGAAGACTTTGCAGGAAACATTTGCACAGAGTTGCAACACATGATACATTCAGCTTTCATAGGGAAAATTGAATAAAAGGGGCAGAATCAAACCCTACCATTAGCAATGCCAGCTCTCATTGACTGAAGTGGGAGTGGGATTTACTTCCATCAAAGCTGACTTTGGCAGAGGTACTCCCAAAGAGCCATGTAATAGGCTTTCTTATCCTTTCCTCTCTGTGGGATTTGAGATGGCTTTTAAGCTGCTGTGTGACTTACAGGCCCCTGAATGCAAGATACATAACTAATTAAATATTTTGCCTACTTTGGCATTCAAACTGTTAAATTTTTTGTGCAGGAAATAGAAGAAGGAGTTTAACCTAAGAAGAATAACAATTAATTTTATTAGTGAGTAATTATTTTCTGTTTCAGTTTTGTTTCAGGTATGTTCCTGTATTTTAGAATTTATTTTTTTTTTCCATTGGTCCCAAAGTTATTACATCCTCCAGGACAATTAGAACTTGCTTGTGAAACAAGTAATGTACCAGGATAAAACTACTGTTTCATCTGTTTGACTGGAGTCTGCATAGAAGGAATCACTGTAGAAACCTAAATAATCTGTTACTTAGACATGAATGATAACAGACTACTGAAAGCCTAAGGAGATCAGATTTTTAAAAGATTGCTCAACCCTTGAAATCAGGTAGGATCAGCTCAAAATTCCTCAAGCACTAAATAACAACCATAGAAAAAAAAATGTTCTACTGTGCCCATATCATAGGCTTTTGCATTATACACAGAAGTTTTAAACCTGTTTTTATAATGCAATAAAGATTGTGCAGCACAATAAGCCTTTGGTGATGGCCCTTATGTTGTAGAAAACAGCTTAGAGAAAAGGGAACACCTGACTTTTTTTTTTTTTTTTTATCTGCAGAAGAAACTTATTTTTTTTTAAGTAAAAAAAAAAAAAAAAAAAGCCAAACTAATTCTGTATCTGTGCAGAAACTTCCTTCGCTTTCACAAAAAATAAAATTAGCTTCAGTAAAAGCTTTGAAAAGCATTTTCCAAACAGTGAACCTCATCAGAAATGGGTTTAGGTCCCTTGTATGGGATTTATAAAGTTCTTTAAGTGAACAGCATTAATCAAGGTCACTGTTTGATACAAGATCTGTCCCTACACCGTGTCAGTTACACAGCTTTGAGAAAAGATCTTTAAACCTCTGTAGAAAAGATTACATGGAAATAGCTGATAAACTAGTATTGATTTTCACATATCGCCCTTGTCAACAGGATTTATTGATGTGTCAATGCATGTTGTGGCAAGGATCATAGCAGGATAGCTTTAAAGTATTTATGGTGAATCTATGGGCTTTAATACACTCTGTGGTAAATAACTAACAAGTACTGTGTATATTGATTCTTGTCATGTGGTCAATGGAATCTTTAGCCCACTAATTGTTAGTATTGATGAACAGTTCATGATCTAAATGAGCAGCAGGACATCATCTCTAACCAGCCCTGCTCCAAACATGCTTTTTTTCACCATTTACACCTCCCAGGAGCAATGCTCACCTGAAGTATACATCAGGAATCTGACTTACTAACTCTCATGGGATCTTAGGGCTCAGATCCCCATCCACTACCCTATGGTGGTTCTGCACAACTTTGAGCACCTTTAACTCAACCGTGGCTGCAACTTTCACCTGAATTGTTCCTCATTAGGCCCTCTAAGTGGGCATCTTACTCCAAATTCAGACACCTCCCTGTACTATTAGAGGTTTACTATTTTCAACTTTTAAAGAATTCAACATTTAGCATAGATCAGACTCTGATTTGATGTCTGCAAAGAATTTTGAGAGGAAAAGATTATTGGGTTTGTATAGGTCTGAGTTCATTTCTGGCAGTTCAGGGTCTCAGCCATGACTTATAATTTTATTGTCTACAAACAAAGAAATAAACAATTAAATAGTTGTAAAAATATTTACAAAATTCACTGCTAGTGTAAAATCGGTACCCAGAACTAATATAACTGGTTAAATAATTAGTAGGTAAACGATAAGCAAAATTTCCATTCATACTTACACAGAACTAGGTAAACACAGAATGTGTATGCAGAGCATTATCAATTCACTTCATTAGCATTGCATCTTACACAGAGTAATACAGTTTACAGTGGTTTTGAGTGTCTACCAGATATCTCAGAGACCTACTAGCCTGGCTCTCAGCATCCCAGACACATGAGAAATTGTACTGTCATTAAGAACATCCCAAAAGAAACAAGAAAACAAGCCCTAAAGCTCAAAACCTGGTCTTCAGTGTACCACTTTCTCCACAGAAGTTTGGAACAAATATGATAACATTAAAGTTATCTGAGTTGGATTAACTTGGACCAAAGACTGAAGAATAAATTAGAAAATGAAGATCAAGAAGAGCAAAAGCAGTGTTTTCTCTTTTGTATATTTATCCAAACCAATCTGTAGGAGGAAAGCTAGGGGTAGGATTTCAACCTTCAGTTTCAATACTGACAGGTCATACTGGACATTTAGCTACCTTCTTTATCTGTTTATTTGTTGGTTGGGTTTGGTTTGTTTGATTTGAAGCTGTAAGTGCTTTTGTGCATTTCTACAGCAGCGTACAAGCCCCTTTTTAAGAAGTGTTTTTGACTAGGCGCTGCTGATGACCATTGCTTTCAGTTTGCTATGCAATGCAAGGCACAGAAGGCAATCTGTGGCTTGTGGTGAGCATCTGAAAGGACAGTAGTAAACCAGTCATGGTGTCTAGCCTCCCTTAAGGAGGACTGGATGCAGATGGCAATTCTCTTCGCACCAGACCTATACTAGCTAGCTATCAGCTTAATAACTAGAGGAAAAACCCAACGACTTTCTAAGTAAATGCTTGTTCAAAGCACAGAGCCAACCTGGTACTCGCACACACATCAAATGTACAGTCAGAGAAACCATTTCTAGCACATAGCAACAAATGTTAATTAATTTTTTTAGCAAAATGCACTAAAGTTAAATCTATAGATGTATTTAGTGTTTGTGCTCTCTTGAGAACTTGAGTTAGTCTGTGTTACTGAACATCCTTGGATCTTTTATTCCCAATAACTTTGGTAGCACACAGTTTACTGAAGGTATAACAAGTCAAGGAAAACGTACACAAACATTGTCTCCTGACTCAATGACAAACTCCAACCAACTTTCTCATCCTGATTAATAATAACACTGAGCTATGTGTTTATGTACATGCCTAAATCCCATTTACTTTAACAGATCCTAACAGCTCTCTTGTAAGGGGATTTTTTCCTCAAAAAGAACCTTCATTATAGGCTGGCTACTGGCCTCATTTCTTATTCTTACAAATTCTTACCATTATATCATTAAATTATCTTTTTGCTACATTCAGGTCATCTGTCTTAGAAACAGTGGGTATGAATATAACATAGAGCCTGAATATCTTATATGTAGGCTAACAATATAAGCAGAAGGGCAGCAAAGTAAGTTCTTAAATCTTTCTAGCACCCATTAATCCAAAGTCTTATTCCAGAAACAAGAAGCTACCTTTTATAACATACACTCTAATCTACTAAGCATTGCTTTGGAACTGAATAAATAAATTTTTAACCTGCTCAGTCAAATTATATTACTTAATTCGTACAATACCTTCATTAAGATCCAGAAATCCTCACATCATAATAAAAGTAAAATAGGAAGTTATTAATAAAATACACTATGAAGTGAAATATAATTAATAGGTTCTGGTTTGCAGGGTTAGAAGGCTGACTAATTATTGGTATTGTTCTTTACAGTCTCCTGATGAGATTAATAACAAAATACCACACGGGACTTCACCATCTACTGCTCAATTCAATATTTAGCTAGCAATTTATCTTCATCTGAACATCTTTCTCAGAAACTCCTTAGACAGGCAAATGACAACTAGGCTATCTTGGTATACATTGCAGGCAGTGTCGTGTATCATATGCAAGAAGCTGGAAAAAGACTAGTTTAAAAGCGCAGAAAAGGCAGTACAGAGCAAGGAGAGAAATATCCTGCATCTAAGATGTACCAAAGCATGAAAAAAAACAGTAGAAAACAAACCCCAAACAGTTCTTGTAAGTTACTTGAAAGGCAGACACACAGTCAGAGAAGTCCAAATGATACACGACCTTTCCCTGGAATTTCTACCATCACACCATAGCTGCGTACAGTGCCCTACAAAAAGCCAACACATTTCTTAAAAAGCATAACCTAAATAAAAAAGAAGCTGCAACAAGTGATACTGAAAAGCAATGTAAAAGAAAAGGTTGTAATTAAGGAAGATTGGGAGGCTCTTTGAATTCTCTGTTAACTGTGATTTTTCACCTCTGAAGATGCTATTTTCTGCATTTTGTTCCACTCCACCAGAGCAATGTTCAGCTCTACAGCACAGAATACCAAAGGGGTGTCTGAAAGGTGATGTTTAGTGGTACGTTGCTGATCAAGGGTAGCAAGGTTTGGAAACAAGATTTAAACCTGGCAGATAATTAATATGCCTGCTGCACTCCATGCCAGAGCCATCAGAGCCATCAGAGCAACCTCAGAAGGATGGGTTTGTCCATCCCTGTTTTACACTTCTCCAATGTCATTAATATTCTGTATATTTTAATATGCAGTTGTAAAATATTTTAAAGAAAGGGATTGAACTGAGAATATCTTAATGAAATGCATTTGGCAATGGTGCACATGGTGCTTGCTGGGCACATGACCCAGGCTGGTGAAAGTAAAGGCACTGAAGCTCCACCATGAGATATTTTATGTTTTCAGTAACTATCAGCACTGTCACTAAAGAATGATCTGCATGTGTCTCCTGTGTCCAATTATCACTACCCATTTTGGTAAATGACAAGCTATCAGGACAAATCTGTCTTCCAGACTCCTTCTGGGTATTTAAACATAGCGCATTTCCCTCTTACAAGCTAAATCTGTGGTCACAAGCACTATAAATGCAGTTTACAGAACTTACGGCAAGACTGCCTTTATTCTTTTGAAGAAACCAAAAATCCTTTATATGGGTTGAGGACGGTTTCTCTCTCTTTGTCTTTTTGGTTTTTTTTTTTAATATAGAGATTGTTTGATCCTTCCTACACCACACTGGGTCATACAATGAAAGAAGAACTTCAGAAGAATCAGGTGAATCCAGTCACTCTCAAAATGACTGTAATTTGCAGCAATAGATGGGATTTTACCTCAATATGATTAATTTCCCCTGCAAGTCAGCCCAACTACACTGTGTGGTGAAGTGTAACTACATTTTGCTGACACAACTTGGGCCCAGCTTCACTCTAGTTTCTTTGGGCAGCTCTGTAAATGATTTCTTAGATCTCATAGAGGAGAAACAGCAGATTTCTGCAAGAATCCCCAAACCTGTATGCTTTCCCCTGGGAATGCCATCTCCACTGGACAGAGGGGCTTTTCATCTACAGAACCAGAGAGCTTCCCTCTTCATCCATTCCTATTCTTACCCAGGAGAAAAAAGGGAGATGATGATAAAAATTTACTGCCTAAATACTTTGCTGCTGATGACAAATGTCTGTTTTTAAACACTGCCAATATTACAATTTCAAACATCAAAATTTTTTCCCCATGTTTTAACAGCTTTTAACTGTAGCCAGTAATGCATTCATAATTAGAGGTGCCCTTAAAGATATGTGTGAAATCCAAGTGTGCAATTAATCTTAGTGCAGCCACTGGAACACACACTGCCCTGAGGTGGCTGGCAGGAGCTGTAAGGCTGGTCTCAGGAGCATTCTCCCTGCTGCTTTTTTCAGTGGTCACACAGGGGGAAAGATGGGGCAAAGGGAATTCCTATGCAAGCCTGAATGTTCTCAGTATCTTGGTTATGTACTCCTATGTCATCCTCTTATATGCCAACTAACAGCACATAAAAGACAAGCTGCATCCCATTTGTTTCACTGCCAGCCATGCGGGAAGCTCCCTGAGCAAGCCTTTCCTGCAAACACTGAGGCAGAGAGCTACCTTCTCAGGCTCCTTGAAACCACCAAGGAAAGGATCACTTCACAGTCAGAGTTCAGTCACATCAAGGGTTTTGCTGTGTAAGTACAGACAAGAGACTCTAGTAAAAGGCAGCTCTAGGCAACACAGAAGAGCTGCAAATTAAGCTACCAAACTTACTCAGGAGGCCACAGAATATCCCCAAAAGGGCATAGAAGTAGTTGAAAGCCGTTAATCCTCACAACCTCTGGGACGCCAAGTTCTGTGCCATTCCTCCCTTGCTATCCAAGCAGATTGCAATGTTTATTTTTCTTGAAGTATGTTTCCAACTGTTTTCAACTTGAAAATATTCTCCAAAAACCTCTGCCCTTGCCAGGAGCAAGCGTTTTGGTGCCTGTCAGGATTGGGGCTTAGTGCTCAGCTCCTCGCACTTTCTTGTGCTTCCTCCGTGAAATGGGGAGTTACTGCTTCTTCCCAGCCCTGTTAACCTTGTTTGTTTAGATAGAACACTTGTTGGGAGAGGAACTGTCTCTCACCATATGTACGTAGAGCACTCAGAACAATCAGGCCTTTGCCTCTCCAGGCACTATCAACGTTTAAGTAAGAAAGCCAAGTGATGATAATTCTTAGACAAAAATGCAAGGAAAATAACCTAAAAATCACCAGAATTGACATAAAACTCTCCAGCAGATGGGGGCCTAGCACTCCCTGAGGGCCCTGCTTATGTGAAGACCAGTTACTTGTAAACATTTATAAATTCTGGCAAATATGTACAGACTTCCAGAAAAGCAATTGCATTCTCCTCCTTTTGCATCAGAGGCAGCTGGTGCCATCTGAAATACACCCCAGCCTTACATCGTATCTACACATACGTATGTATCTGTAAAATGAGTTCTTTTGTCTGCTGATGTGCTGAGGGCAAAGAAAATCCCCCCATGAAAACGTAGTTCTAAGAATCATTATTTCTGAGGAAGTATCACTTGTGTAGGACGCACAAAGTAAGCATTGCCGTTGGCTCACTCAGATTACTTTAGATCTCTCAACCAAGGTAAGTCACGCTGCTCATTTACAGGTAGAGGAAATTTAGCTTAACATTTGCCTGGCAAAATAACGAAAATTTGTTCTCAAAAATACAAAATGGCAAGTTAGAATGTCCCACTCAAGCATTTCAATTCATAAGTCATTTGTATTATAAAATATAATGGCTGCTGAATACTGTAATAAAATCAGATTCAAACTAACAGAGACTGCAACAAAATCAAACAGCAAATATAACCCTGTCATACTGAAAAACTAAAACGTTATAGAAAGAGAATGATTAAAATTATCTTCATTGATAACAACACTCACTAAGTAAAATCAGTCCCTTAAACCCAACCAACCAACCCCCAAACTCAGAAATTCAAGTTAAACATTAAGTAATTCTCTGTCTAATTAATGTCTGCTACTGAGTGGTAAACCAGTTTGATATCTACAAAGAAGACTCGTAATATTTGCTGTATATTGCACTCAAGTCTATAGTGATTATTAATTAATTTTTTGCCAGAGATTGCATAAGCAAAATATATAAAACTTAAAGTAGGAGGCACAGTGAGTCATCTGTTATTTTCAGGAAGAGTGATGACATGTCCATATAGTTATGACGAAATTAATTTTAGATTACAGCTTTTCTATAAAAATCATAAATTAATATTTCTAACTGAGAAACAATTTCTGCTTTGCTAACATTCACATAGAGAAGGATCAACTAGATGTGGCAGATCTCATCATATGCCTTAACCACAGATTATAAAATATAGGAAAAAATCTGTACAGTGAATATGAGTCTTGACCATCCTGCCCTCTTATCTGTGTTCAGTCAACTTCAAATATTCCCACCAGCTGCAAGAGAAAGCTTATACCAGAAAAAGCAAAAAGGTGAAGTACAGAGATTCTTTGAGATACCTTCAGCCTTCTCCACAACCCCCCCATTCCTTTGGCTTCAGACTGAATGAATTACATCCCAGAAGAGAAGCTGACTGCTGTCTTCCTTCAAATTTATCTTGTTCCCTGGAAAGTTTAGCAGTGGGTTCTGTGAGAAGCTGAAGGGTATTATATTATCATCTTGTCTTGTTCCAGCTCAGTCAGGTGCTCACAACATACCACTTGCCTATCCAGCTAATCCTATCCTGGGTCAGGTCCTCTACTTTGTTAAAGCTGCTGATCTGTAAAGTCACTCCTTTGTTGTGCCTTGAAGGATTCTTCTGGGTCAGCTTCTTTTATTTGGCAATGCGTTTGACAAGTTTGTTTAAGAGGCCTTTTCCAGTACGAACTACATGACTAAGGTTAAATCCAGCAACTGTGTTTTATGCCTTTGCAAGTATTTATACTACTTCGGCTATCTCAAAGATTTTTATTCAGCCTAATCATATCTCTAAATTTTTGTCCAAGGAATAGCAGAAAAATCCTGAATGCTTTGGTAACTCTTTGACCTTCATGATCCGCATGCAGGGTCAGGACTGCATCCTTGCAATGTGCTAGTAGTTTCCAGTACCACTGGAGTTAGACCTCCACAGTGAGATGGCAGTGGTTGTCCTGACCGTGTAAGTTACTGCAGCATAAATTCAGCTAACTTATAAAATGTGTTCCCTAACCTCTGCAGTTTTCACAGCTTCTACTTTCAGAATGACAGAATCATTCAGGGTCAAGCTGGTTTTCATGACCTTTGCTTTTCACTTATAATACCCACTTGTTTAGTAACTCTGACGGGACTGTTGATCCACTGCTGTGCTTTGGTTAGTGATGGTAGATTGCCTTTTGCAGACACAAATGACAGAAGAATGGTACAAAAAATGTCTTGATTATCAGCAGTACTCTTGAAAAACACAGTTTCGAGACTCAGCTGTAAAACAGCATTGTAAGCTTAGGGAAATTTTTTACTCCCAGTTGAGCCTCTTTAGCTTTATAGCTTTGGTGCAAATTGCAGAAGTAGACTTCCTGGAGGTTTACTCGGGTGGCAAGCTAAAATATTTAGCCACTGCTATGTTCATTATCTGTACACACTTAGGTGGATATGCTGGAAACTCATACTGTGTCACACTTCTGTTGCTGTGTTGATAATTATTGGCTGATTACATATCCACTCTCTTAAATACTCCCCTGGGTTATTTCTGTCCTCCTAATTACTAATTAATTGAACTTTAAATGGCTCATAGGTTGGTTTAGGTTTGGCAAAGTTCCTGAAAGATTGCCTGTAAAGTTTATTGGAACTAAACAAAAACATTGCTGATAACTTCAGTTAAGATGATGTTCTTGGCAGAATGCAAGCTCTTCCTGTGACTGACAGGAACTAGAAATGGCATGAATAAACTGTTTTTATCCCCCATGTTTCAGATTTCCATTTCTTACACATAGTGCGCCCTGAAGCTGAAGAGAATGTTAGGAAATATAAATGCTTTCCATCTTGTCTAAGATGCAGGCTTGGCAGCAGTGGAAAATAATTTTTTTTATCCACATAAGTACTGCGTCCACTCAGAGCGAACACAGGGGATCAGCACCAGAGTCAGGAAGATACTTCTCCCTCCATTTCCAATTTGTCTTTTGTGTATTGCAGAGTGCAGCTGCAAGGTGCTGGCATGTACTTATCTGATACCTAAAGAGGCAAACGAAGGACTATTACATTATAAACCTGGGATGGATTTGAAGAGGATATATAGAATTAATGCTCTTGTGGGGGCTCTGAGCAGCCTGAAAGGTCCAACATTCATTCTCTAATCTGATATTAGCTTCTCCCATTCCTTAGCAGGCCTCAAGAGCAACTGCCAATGGATCAGCAGAGGGTAGACGTTCAAACCTTCTCAAATCATTTTAAATAGCCTCGCCTGAGTTTCATGTTGACAGCGAGCCAGGTGGAATTTTCCATTTTCTTTCTAGCTTTCCAAATAAGACCAGTCCTACTTTCCTTTGACTCTGGTTTTATATAATCAACAAAAATGACAGATAGCCTTGAATTTGGAAGATTACATTGGCCTGTTCTCAGCTGAAATGTTCTGTTATCGTTGACGTATGTGCTTAAATGAGCACTGAAGTGTGAATGGCCATCTGTCCGGGAAGTACGAGAGATCCTGGTTACTAAAATGAAACTACAAAAAAGCTTAGTGTTTAGCAGCAGCACTGAAACACAGGGGGAGAGAGAGCCATTTTCACACTGCAGATATTTATAGTAGAGTGATTATTATAACTCAGCAACTGCCTAGACTTCCTGCCTCATATTTTTCTAAATATGTTCACTCAATTTTTTCAAACACTGAGCTTTCAATATTTGCATCTTTTGTAAAAACAAACAAACAAAAGCGCTAGGTATCTTCCCTGTCAAAATTAGTTGTTTTCTGAGGGAACGATGTTCATTTTCTCACTAAGTTCTCTGCTTTGTAAGGCTTTTAGCTAAAACATGCTCTAACTTCAAATGAAGATTTGCACCTACATTCCCACATGACTGATCTACAGCTAGGCTGAAGGCTACTCCTGGGTGCATCTCTTCCTCTGCAAGCCCCAAAAACTTTCTAAGGAAAGGCTTTTGCAAAATCTATGGAGATTTTGATCTTTAGAAGGTTGCTGTATCTGATTCGCCTCGATTTTTTGGCTATGAGTGCCAAAGGTTCCAGCAACAACCGCTAGAACTTGTTTGGGATTTCATGCTAATTTCAATGTTAGGAAAAGCTCCTTCCAGAAGGGTTTGAGGTTTTTTAAAATTATACCTTCTGATGTGCAAAGTGCTGTTTTATCAAACTGCAATTTT
>JAVHNF010021011.1:0-10934 GCA_034783455.1 Micropsitta finschii | reverse complement strand
ACTAGGAAGCTCAAAGCTCCATCCAACCTGCCTTGAACACCTCTAGGGATGGGGCAGCCTGTTCCAGTGTCTCACTCTTGCAGGGAAGAAGTTTTTCCTAATGTCTAATATAAATCTTCCTTTTTTCAGCTTAAAGACATTGCCCTTTGTCCTATCACTCCATGCCCTTGTAAAAACTCCCTCTCCATATTTATTTTAGCCCCACTTTAGGTTTTGGAAGGCTGTTACAAGGTCTCCTGGAGCCTTCTCTATTGAGATAAAGCTGGATGAACTTTCTGAAACTCTGAAGCAACAAAAAACTTGAAGTACTAGGGTACTTCCTTAGCAAGACTGCTTTATAATACTGATTAATTGATATTTGTTAGTCAAAAATAGCCTGTGTGTGAGAGAAAGAGCAGGAGAGCAACTAACTTCCCTCCCCGCCCCCCCGGCCCTTTGTTATCCATTTCTAGATCTACAGCCACTGCAAGCACAGCATCTCCTGTCCCCTCCTATACCTTCCTGACTCCATACAGGATATCCACCCCCAGGCAGCCTTCTTTCCTGAAACAAACTGTTTCAAGATTCTTGAATTTATTTTATCAGCCTATAAAATGCTTTTCTGAAAACAATGTACTATCCAAAGTCAGGCACAATGAGATACACCATAGCATCTATTCAGTACCAGGAAAAGAAATGTGCAAAACCCTACATTTAAGTAAATATCAGAATAAGTGAGTCTGAAAAGCAGAGCTAAAATGTAGTTTATCTTTTGATTGTCTCAAGTTTGTATCTTGATTAACCTGCATGAGGAGCCATCATTGACAAAACATGGAACTATACTCCTAAATTTGGTGTTTAACATTAAGCAGTGTGAGCACCCTTCTAGCCATCAAGGCACTACACTGCCATTTCTCTGACCAGTTTAACCTGTTCATCTCTTGCAGTTTTGAGTTTACCCAAGACCACCTTGTCAGCCCTCTTCTTAATCTCTTAGAGAAGTTTTGCCAGCCACACTGAGCTTGGGCATTGCCATCCCATCAGGGCTGTACAGGGCAGCCTTACACAAGTACCAAACACATCTTCCACACTGGGATAAACTGCAAGTAATCACCTAGTGCTCACAGATGGATTACAGGAATTAAATAGTTAAGGCTTTCATAAGTGTTTTCAATGTATCTATGGCACTACAACACTGCACAGAATATTGCAGAAATGCCTTCTCCAATAAAAAGCAATCATACTGCATGTTTACAAGAAGTCCCCACAAGCATTCCTCTCATCTTCCTATTTTAATGTATTCAGCATCTCCAGTTACACTGCAAGGCAACACCTCCTTTCTGAATTAAAAAAATAATGAAAAAAGCTAAGAGGAAAAAAGGTTTGGATGTCTGCAGTCATACCTACAGCCTCCAACAGCTCAGTGACTAATTATCTTCTTTGTATCTAACGAGGGGTATGCTGGATATGGGTGATGAAAAACCATTTATAGAAAGCCTAAAATATGTAGCAGAATCAACTGCATTTTGCTCTGTTCTTATATACATTTCAGCAGCATAAATGAAAGAAACAGTACCATTAAAAGTACATGATTAGTGTGTTCTCTTCATCTGCTTGGAAAGGGCTTGTGATAGATTACCTAAGCTCTATGAGTCCATTGAAAATGCACAGTCTTAAAGTTGCTATCCATTAACCTCAGGGCCAGCAAAAGTAAGAGTGCTGGAAGGAGCAAGAATACAGATTCTGCTTTTCTAGTTTGCTTAACTTCTGAAAATATCTTTTTAATGTCACATATTTCGCACAAGCAGATACAGAAACATTTATAAAAATAATCCTTTGTATTAAGATACTAAAAACATATCAACCAGACAATACAAATCATGGCTGGGAAACATCCTCCTGTCATAAAAAAAAAAGCCCCCAAAACCATTTATTCTGACAGTTTCTGAGGATCTTTGATATCAAAGTACCTTTATGAGACACTGACAGTCATCAAGTGGATGTTTGTCAAAGTACATTTTCCAGATGTCTAAACAAAACTGGTTTACTTTGATGAATTTTATACTGATAGCTGAAGGTAGAATACAAGCGTTGCTTCTATTTGCAGCTCTTTACTTCAATGGCTTGCAAATTTGCTTTAATGCTCCATCTATTTTTGTTGTGTTTTTTGACAATTAATTATTAAAATCATCATAAAATGCTGAAAACCTTCACTGGATTTTTAAGGGGAAAAAAATTATACAAACTCCTCTGGCTTGCACACTTTATTACAGTAGAGGTAGTAACTGTGAAGTTGGGATGGCACAAGGTGGTCACAGCAGATGACAAACCCCAGGGCATATCATAGGGGGTTTAATGATGTTCCTTTGAAATATAGGGAAGCCCTGGCACTGATTTCAACTGGAACAGGACCAGCTTCTCTGAGGAAGGCTTTAACCAGGCTGATCAGCTGTCTCACAGTCCCCAGCCACATGTGTCAAAAAGCTGGAAGACAGGCACACCTGCATTGACACCAGCTTGCATCCTGCACATGTTCTGGATGCACAGAAGACCTCCACAGGGTCCATAGATGACCTTCCTGCCTGTCCCTTTTAATCCCATTTGGCTCGTAAATACGGCATTTTCTTTTTTTTTTAATTCACAATATGCATTATGAAAAGTAACCTTCTTCTTACATCTTTTATGGTTTGGGTGGTTCACAAGTTCTTTTCTTACACAGCTCAAATAAAACATATTTGTTTTAAAACCTAGTGGAAAGACAAGGCTGTACACGGCTATTTACAAAGGTACCAAACTGTGTTATCAATAGTTACATCTCACAAGCTAATCCAAATAATTTAAAAAAGAGGGTTCGTGTGCCTAACATTTTTCATAAATATTTATCTCAGTTTATATGAACCAGGATTTAGGGAATGGAAAAAAGTGAAGCTATCGCCATGTGGTGACATTTTTACTCTGTTTTCTCTGTATTTATAATTTAACTGATGAGGATAAATTGACTTATTCTTCATTAGTAGCCAGTCAGAACAAAATAACTTGGCTGCTAAGTACAGGCTGAAACGTAAATAACCCTGCAAAATGCCTGAGGAAATTAACTAGAGCAAGCAGAGCTAAAACCAAGGGACTCCAAAGAGTTCCCTACCTGTAAGAAAGCATGAGATAACCGAGTGTGTTCTGATGGACCCTGGTACCACTTACCCACACCAGAGAGGCCCTTCTCACCCAGAAAGCAGAAGGCAGAGAGTTTCTTTGCACCCTGATGCCACAACCAACTCCTCATCCACACTGCACTTCACAAAGACATGTTTGCAGAGCCCTGCACAGATAGAGGATTTTACCTAAACACCATTCCTGAACAGGTAAAACAGTGGGCATATTCTAGGTGAGACACCAAAGACCTCTACAGCTTAAGCCCATGTGCTGGTGCAGCCTTGGCTGGAGAGCTGCCCCAGTTCCACCATGCCCAGAGCAGAGTGGGAGACAGTAACACACACATCCATGGATGCAGGAAGAATAGCAGAGTGCCTGTAAAGACACACATAAAACACCAAATATTCACTGACAGGGGATTAAATCTGCATTTCAAATACTGTAAGGCAAGGTGTTTTACCTAATCACATGTACTTTGAAAAGCATTATTGGTAAATCAGGAATACTCAAGTCCCAGAGAATCATAAAACCTAGCTCCAAAGATTTTTTTTTTTAGTAGAAACAGAAATGAACAATATTCTTATTCAATCACAATTATCTTATGAGATATTAATTTACAAATTAATTTTTTGTGCTTGTCCTGCTGAAGCAACACTTGCATTAGGAAGTGATGCAGTGTTTAAAGTTACAAAGAAGTATTTTACCTAGAGGAGCTGCAAAGCTGAGTGGAAAGGGTGTTGTTAAGATCCATTTTTTAATCAGATAAAATTTAACAAAAAAATTACTCTCTTTCCATTTGGCACAGGATCCAGTCCAGAGTATTATCAGTTATCTCTGTCGCCTGGAAGGAACTCTGGGTAAGTCACAGGAAAAAGGTGGGAGCATTGTCGTGGTTTCCTGATGGCCAGAACACTACAGTATTGTTTTGCTTTGTTTTCTTTTCTTTATTTAATTTTTTCTTTTTTTTTTTTTTTTTTTTTTTTTTTAAGAAAGGGGTTATCGCATCATGTCATAATTATTCCTGCAACATCCTCTTTCCATACAGGAGCCGATGGACTATTTATTGACTTTGAAAACTGCATCAATAGACGTGCAACTCACTACTGTTACCACTAAAAACCAAAGTCTAATCACCCAGGAATCTAGCTTTTTAAAAGATTATTCTGGTGCAGCATTGTCTACTGTTTCTGTTTTATATAGTTTTATGATTTAAAGTACCAACTATTCCATATTTCAGTCAAAATGTATGTTATTACTTGTTTTACTGAAGCACAGAATTCTATCATTTATCTAGAAAAGAGCTGAGGTATTTATCAGTGAATTAAATGCCTCCTGTAGAGGTCCAGGAAACCTAATAGGCATATTGGTTTTAAACAAGCTCTGAGCAAAGATGCAGACAGTGCCATTCACTAAACCTCAAAAGATACAGGGAAGGAATAGGCAGGGCATGTTATATACACTGATTTTGGGTGGTATTAGGGGTCCCCCCGTCGTTGTTTGTAGAGGATACATAAAGCTAAAATATTAACACTTCGAGACACATTCTCTTTTAACAACATTGATGAATTGCTGTCTCAGGCTGAAGAGGCCAGGTGAGCTTTGTTTCCTGTTTTATAGGACTGAAGCATAGGAAGAATCCATGTGAACCAATTGTGTTTCAATATTTTATTGTTAAATTGCAATATATGATGAGGACTGCTGCTCTGAGTGGGGGAGAGATCCAACACTTCAAGAATATAACAGATCCAACATTCGACATATTCCTTTAATGTGTGAAAAACTGCCTTGTTAGTGAGAACAGATTCAATATTTCAGTGCAGTATGAACATTATGGCCAAGATATTTAAATCTGACTGCTGCTACTTACATTACTAAATCTAAATTAGACACTTTAAATGAAAGTAGTCTGATTAAAAATAAATAAATAAATAAGCCCCCACACACCCAAACAGAACACTAACAAAACCAGCTAGGAAATTAACATGATCCAGAGGTGGCTTACAGGAGGAGGATAAAAGCCACAGGCATGTAGAGCAACAGATCACCAACCATGATCAGCAGTCTGAAGGCTTAACTAGGGATGCCTGAGAGTGACCACTGGGACACAATTTCTATAAAGCACAGTTTCCTCCTGCTGTTTCCTTAGCATTCTAAGGGTCATGGCAGGATTACATGGGTGATGCTATGTCATCTCCCTCATGTTCTCTCATTTGAAGGGAGGGTAACAACAAAATCAGACAAACTTAGAATAATATATGCTCTTACTATATGTATTTATAAATAACATGCAATATGTATCTGGGAAGATATTAGTAGGAAATATCAGTTACAATCCAGAAATCTCAGACTGAATCTTAAACGTGAAAAATAAGGCCATATGAATAACCAGGGTTATCAGGTGTATTTACTGTTTTTCCAGGTTCCAAAGAAGTGCTTTTTATCTAATGGATTGTTACCCCTGTAAAGATGTTTTCTTATTTTTTGTCAGCTAACCTCTGTTCATCATAGTGGTAGGTAACCTTTATCTTAGAGAGCTCTTACAGCAGAAATGCCTGTAAGTCGTGCCTTTAAGGAACACTGTTTTCAAATCTAGTCCTCTAAACATAAGCCATTCTAGCTACATTACTCGGGGTTCATACTCAGACAACGAGTTACCACCATCTAACCTGTGCCTGTACATCAGTCAGGCACTGACTGGATGTATGCTGTTAGCCTACCACAAATTCAAGGTAAGGCACATTATAGAAACTGCTAACACAAAGCATTTAAGACTGGTATGTTTTATTCCATGTTGTGAGGCTTAGGAGTATGCAAGGTCAGTCATGTCCTAAGATCTCTGTCTGCTAAAACTGCCATTCAGTCCTAAAAGAGGAAGCTGAATTTGAAATGTTCCTCTGTGGCAGGCCCCTTTCTTGTTTCAATTGGTCAGCTGTGGATTTCCTATTTAATCACACAAGCATAGCATCAGCATTTATCAGCTCTGCTGATGCAGACTAAGACAAGCACATTTAACAGCCACGCACCCAGAATTTTCCTCAATTCTTTGTATGTTTTAGGAGACTAATTTTAAAACTAACAGAACATTATTGTCACAGGCTAGCAGGAATAGTTTTGTCATGTATTTCCCACATCCAAATGAACAGGTGGTGTTCCACCTGGAAAATACTGAGTGATGATTAGTGATCAGGCAAGTTTACCGTAATATTTATGGAGATTATGACAGCTCTCAAGAGAGAAAAGTCCTGTGGGAATGGAGTGTAGGAAGAGCCCACCACTGGGAGAAAGGTTAAGGTGGATCATGCCCAAGACAAAAAGCTTGCACTAACATTTCTGTGTAGTGTTATTTTAAATACATGTGCTAATAAACACAATAGACTGTAGAAAACATGTGTATGTGTGAGGGAATTACATTTATTATCTGAGTGAGCTTCAGTCTGCACTCAACTCTGAAAACATAAATAAACATTTGCTGAAATTACTAAAGAATGAAAGCTATTTTCTGGATCATCCTCCTGAGCTATTAAGGCAAAGCTAATAGATAGAAGAAAAAAAAAACCCAAACTGTCCAGATTGTGTTATTCAGTGTAGCAAGTAACTGCCTGTATCTGAGTCATGTTAAGTTCCTGGTACTTCTAGTCTTGGTCTCCTAGGCCAAAAGAATCAAGCAGCACCTCAGTCAACAAGTAATGGCCAACAATGTTTTTCACCCTGTGAAAACAGAGTGGTCAGGAGACTTCTTTTTTCTGCCATATCAGCAGTTTTGCTAAAAACACTGCACAGAGTAGTTCACTCTCCCATAAGAATTCTCCGCTATCACAAGCACACACAGATTTCTATACAAAGATAAATAATTCTTGAACTATATAAATCAGCCTTCCATTTTTTTCATGTTATCAATTAGAGTTATGGAGGTAGAGAAGGGCTGTTTAAAAACACTCCATTCCCAGGGGTGTCTCATCAGCACCAGCCAGTTTCAAGTTTGGAGAGTGCAGAGTTCAACAGAAAATGTAGAAAAGACAACCAAAGTTTGGGGGTGTGCAAACTGCTCAGAGTTGCAATAACAAATTAAACAATTACAAAGGATTGTCACATGAGGCAGATCATATGCAGCCAACCAGGCTGTTAATGGTCATGAAGGGTAAACTATCACAGGGAGTGATATAGAAAGAACTGTCTTTGATATTCTGGCTACACTTAATGGAAGAACAAATATAAGAACCAAATCCAAATTCAAAAGGAAAATGGGAGAATGGAGTCATATCTACCTACCAAAACTGATACAGAAGATACCTAAAAAAAAAAACCTCTAACACATGCTGGGCAGAGCTCTCTAGAATAATGCAGATCTCAGCAAAGGCAAGAGATGACACCACTGCAAGGGCAGCTGCAAGAAGGAACGCTCTTCATTCTCTGGCAGCTTTAGAAGCCCAGTAGAGCTGTATGCTTGCATTTTCTCATCTCTTTTGATACTGAACTAAACATTTTTTGAAGTCTGAATCAAAAACTCTGAATTGCAAGATGAAGGACATTATCAGAGATATTTGACTGCTCCATTCATAGTACAGGTGAATAGTAGTGCAATTTCCGAGGATCTAACTCCCAGTCAGTCTGGCAAAGCTGCTCCTTGTGAAAGTTGTTCCCTTTCCCATGGGAATTCGAGGAAATTTAAACTCTAGCAGAAAATAAGAGGAACACAAAAGCCCTCAACTTCTTTTCATTTCCAGAACTCCCAAAACAAGTAAATTCGAAGTATTTTTAGAGCCAAAGCAGTGCCAAAGACATCGAGTTCAAAAACCACTGTGTAGTCAAGGGGAAAAGGAAATGAAACAGAAAGGGAAGGGGATGTAGAAGGACAACATGGGTTCAGTCAAGGACCTATCAATCACCAGCTAGCACTGGAGCAACCTGTTCATTGACAGCTACTAAGAAATCAGCTTTTGCAAACCAAAGGTGAGAGAAACCAAGAAATGACTAAGAAATACACTTAGAAATAGAGGGAAAGAACGAGCTTTCAAAGGCCAGGCTTTCCTTCCAAAAAAAATAAGGTAGATCTGGATGAATCCTTTACTACAGAAACTGAGAAAGCAAAGGGCTCATATGGCCAGACATCAAGCAGTATTTGCTTGTAAACTGGTTATGCATGAGAGAGTTCCTCAAAACCCAAGACAGTTTTCAGATTTAACCCAATAATAAATTTTGGCCGTTGGTATTCTTAGCTCTCTGCTGTTTGTTGTTCTAGCAACATGTGCTCATAGTTCTGGCAGCAATTCATGCTCTAAATACTCACTGCAGTCAGAATCTTGCAGAATTACTGACCATAGTTGAAACATCATGCCTACTGCTGTGTTGTTACACTTAGTTGTGTCACTCTTGCTATTTGTATGGAGGGTTGGAGTGGACACAGTGCACAGAAATATTATCTTCTGAGAGAAAAAATGCAAACTGCCTGCATTGCACACACTCTGAAAAGCCTAACAAACTTGATGCTTAAGGATGTGGCATTCCTCTGACTGACCACACCACCAGCACATGTTCAAGCCAATGTTGTATTCTGCCTTAGTGAGACAAATCTGTTCTGCATCCTGGAGTCCTCCAACTCTGAGCCTCTCAGCACCACCCTGTCTTTCCTCTCCCACTTCCCTTCTGCCATCAAGTCCATCTCAGGGGAGCAAAGAATGAAATCTCTTGGACTTCTTATGAAAAGGGTACATGGGCACTGCTAAAATGTTTTTAAGCTAAATAAATAATAATTAAAACCTTTGGCCGGGAGCATGTTCTCTTATTTTCAGAGTCATTTATGACAGCATGACCGGCATCAGAGAAGGACTCTGCTAAAGTTGCCTTTCAGAGAAGAAGTTACTAGACAGTACCCAACTGCAGCAAAAGCTGGGGCCTGTCCCAGCTGTATGACCTACAACTGCACAGCTGCATACAGTTCACTGTATGATTCTCTCTGCTGGTCTGTGAGAGAGAACTGCCCTTCCTTGCTATTAGGCTTTCCATATAGTTCTCTGCATTATACCCCATTCCTATGGGGCTTCATAAGAAAACAATACATAACCTCTTGCTACTGCAATAAATCCTTAGCAGACCTGACTTTAGCTTTTTAAAGCTCCTCTATCTGATCATGTCATCAAGCCTCTTCCTTATCAATCTGCTTCATGCAACATCTCACCTTTTCCCAGCCTCACTTCTGCAACCAGCCACGTGGAGCCTTCCTTTCCTCTTTTGAGTTGTGCCAGTGACCAGGAAGGGAAGCTGGCGAGTGTGCAACTACCACAAAGCAGGAAGAAAGCAACAATGGGTATGAAATCCACCCATCCAGCTAAGTTACAAAACCATATTGTTAACCATCCTGGCTCCCTGACCCCATTTAAGTTCTTTTATGAGGAAAGCACAAACTAACTGTTTCCATCCGTGGCAGGGAAGGAAGAGAGAGATATCATTGTTGTTCTGACACTTGGGAAGTGCTCAGATACAATGGCAATGAATGTTAATACAAGATCCTAGACAGGCAGATTAGGACATTCTCCAAAAATGGTTTCACTGTAAGAGAGAGATATGCCAGTTCATCAATGAGCTCTTGTCAGGGGCACCAAAACAGTTGGACAGGCTGAAGAAGGAAGCCTGTAATTTGTATGTTACAGATTCGCTGCTAGCTTTGAGAGCTTCACTCCCTGCATTCACCCAGACATCCAACTTAAGGTTTATTTTTGCTGATTCCAGCTGAAACAATATATTGTTTTGTGAACAAAGGGGCACAGAATGGGGAAAGTCTTCTAAAAGCGCAAATATAAAAAAAATAGAGAAAAAGTTACCTTCACAGCAGTAATCTGTGCTGAAAAATCCCCAACACTTGGGCCCTAGATTTACAATGAAGTCAGGCACCAAGACGATTGCGTGTGGGTGCAGAGCTTCTCAGTGGTAGATCACTTCATAGGTGAAGGTCCATCAGAATATAACATGCAACCCTATCCCATACTGATCTTTTAAAAAATGTTATGCAGGAGAGAATGTTTGAGGCTTAATTTTCTATTGAAATATAACTTTCTGAATGGGAACATGATGCATGATGGATGGGAGGAAAATAACAGAATTTACCCACTTCCTTCATACTTTTATCTGAGGAGATCTATTTTTCTTAACGTTTCATGCAATGTAGAAGGCTTCCATGCTTGTGCTAGCTTGTGACACCCTAAAAAACAAAACTGCAAAGCCTCTTCTGATATGCCAGCCTGTGAGAGCACTGACATGTGAGAAAGTGTTCAGTCTATAGATGCTCTTTCTGAGTTTCTCTGCAGATCTCACTATCTTTGAGAATTTAAACGGCTGATGTCTGGCAGTTCAACTCAGGCGGCCAGGCCTTTTTATCTTTTCTTTCCTTTTTTTTTGTGGTGGTGGGGATGATCTTTTTAAGGCTTTATTATTTTTATCAATTAGCAAACAAACTTGGAAGCTGCAGTCATGGCTAATGAGCTTCAGTGGATATCTGCTGAGGTCTCTGAACCTGCATATTAGGACACAAGTAGAGGACAATGAATCAGTTTATTTGTAATCCAGACACTGCACAATGGAGGTAGTGTTAAAATACGACAACAAAACCAAACAAATTTTAAACAGAAGATATGCCAACCCCTGCAAGGCAAATAAAAGGCTGCCAATGGGGAGTTTGCTCTTCCTAGTCACCTTTTATGAAGCCCTTGCAAATACTCCTGCAGGTCAACCAGTCCCAGAAAATCCCTCACAGAAAGCCACCATAAACAGATTTTTTGAAAAAGAAGGATTAATGTATTTTCACTGCCAGG
>JAVHNF010021007.1:11728-22981 GCA_034783455.1 Micropsitta finschii | reverse complement strand
TGTGATTACTGATAGTTTCCACTTTCAGTAGTAGAAAGTAGCCTTGTTGTTTTGCCATGGAATTATATTAAGGCTTACGAGGCAATTGCTGCTTGTCTACAGTTCTGTGGTAAGTAGGAGATACAGACCAGGGCTGGTATTATCCTTCCAGGTTAACTCACTGGATCATGCCTGCTTTCTAAATAGTTTATATAAAAAGCATAGGATTTAATAAATACCAGTCCCTACAAATCAGTGGCTGATGAAGGCCCCTCAGTTTATGTCATGAATGTACCATGAGTTCCAGTGTGGCTTTTTTTATCATACGAATGCAAAACCTGACTCCAAGCCTTATGCAAACTCTTGATTACAGCTGGAAACTAGACACAGCCGTTTAACCTGTGGCAAAGATGTTTCTAGTATTCTAGAGACTAAGCACAACTTTCAGTTGTTTGCTTTAATTCAAAACTGCCTTCCATCAATTGGAATTTGTGGAATAAGAATTAACCTTGAATAAAATATTGCTCTCAGGAAAAGGAAAAAAAAAAGAAAAGTAAAAGAAAAAAACCACAACCAAAACCCCACCAAACTTTAAATGAAATAGTGCATCTTTTTCTTTCCTGTAGTGGAAGGGACTTGCCTGTTCAGTAGGCAGTCTGTATTTATTCTAATGGAAATTCTAGTCTCAATCGCATGGTAAAATGCAATGGTTAGGTGAGGCAGGACATAGCTACAATCTATCCACATCACAGATGTACCATAAGCATTAAGTAAGACAAATGTAAGAACTAGGATGACGATGCAGAATGCTGTATGCACAGCCTACAAACTGTTGGGAGCCTATTCAGAGCTGCATGCATGCATAAATTTCACTGATGTACAACAAAGATCTACCTTTTGGTTTTCACGTCATTACTCCATAATACAGAGCTCAAAAGTTGCAAATGTTGCCCTAATGAAAATTAATTCTAATGTTGTGTTTTTATTAAAATTATTATCATGCTTTGCCTTCCTAGGCATCAATATTTGTTTATAAACATAAAATTGTCTTTACAAGCTTCAAAAGCATATAAACACTATTTAGTAAAGTTTTCAGGTTGTTGTTGCCAGATGGCATATATTTGTAGCTAGGAATATATAATACATTCTACTTTCAAATATAATGAATAATAATAAAGAGCAGAAACAGTCGCTTACGTGGCTCTGTTCACATACCTAGAGGTCACAGGAATATAAGCATGACAACGTCATCTCCTGTTCCTGCTTATTTCCTTTTTTGCAAGTCCTATGCTTTGCTGATTGGGACTGTCAGTTACTACTTTAGATTTAAGATTTACTTGCAGCAGTTACAGCAGCTGCTATAGTGAGGGCTGGGTAATTGTTCCCATCCTAACCCCTCAAAAAAAAACCCCAAAAACAAAAGAAGAGGCTGTTGCAAACTCTGTTTCATCTTAAATGCTTGTGTAATAATAGCTCAGAGGATTTGGCAGAAAGGTTGCCTCATTAAGAAGTCCTGAAAGGAATAGTTTTCAGAATAATAGTCAAACAATTATCCTGAAATCAAAACTGTATTACCTAAACAAAAAAAAAGGATTTTGAAAATGGTATAACTAGACCACTACGTATTTCAGACAGATTATTGAGCAACTTCATACAGTAGCATACTGCTGCTTTTTACTGGTTTATATTTCAGCTTCTTTAATGCTTCAAGGCTTTTTGGAAACTAGAAATAACTCAAGGTTAAATAAAATATTAGCACTTTAAAGATTTACTTTCTCTTTCGCATGCGTATGTCGCAACTCAATAACTGGAAATGTGGAGCAATAAAAAAAGCGTAGGCTTCACATTTTCCTGTTTCGTGGGAATGCCTGTTTTAGCCTCCAAGCCTGCCTGGAGATCCAGCAGGACACAGGATGGTACAGCAACTCTGGATGTGCTGAGGGCTTCTCTTTTACTGGGCTTATCTCCACAGCAGGCATCACTTTTGAGTCTTTATATTCAGTCATTTTTAAGATTTGAATAATCCTCCTTTGCCAGATGGGTGTAAGAGGAGCCCCTGTTGCTCTACTTGCTACCCAGGAGGAACTGCGATTCCTAAGTGGCTCCTGCCACCACCCCAGCCACAGGGCACCAGGCTGCTCCTGTCACAAGCCCAACAGGGACTCTTACACTTTCCTCAGAGAAACTGAGTTTTTCCTACCCTGAGTGTTGACACCACAAAAATTCCCAGTGCAGCAACAAACTGGATGCTGGAGCCTGAATAAATCCCTGTGTCAGCACTGCTCTGTTGTTCTGACACAAAGCAACATGAAGCTGTTCAAAAAGAGCATTTTGTTGAGCAAAGGACAAATAAGAAAGGGCATAATGACATTTAAATTTACAGTCAATTTTTTGTTGTTGTTGAATCTTTTATCTAAGTATCTGTTAAGAAACTTAGTCTTTTGCAACTTGGAGCTCCAGCTTAGCACTCTTATGCAATTATTCTTCCCGTGATTTTAAATACCACTAAAATTAATGGAATTATGTTGCAGGCAGAAGTGAGAGAAGTATGATGATTCAGTGCAGAATGCAGAAAATTACACAGGTGTAAATTACAGTAGTTTACCTACCTAGGCAAATTTTAGTGCTGATGAACTGAAAATCATGTATGCAACAGTCTCTCTTAGTGATCCTTCATCCTAAAAATAACATCAGAGAAATGAAAATACTAAGCGTAAGCAGCATTCTGAATGGCTTGAACTGGCATCTTTGCTTTCATTTCTTCATCGTTGCACACAATCAGATTTCTGCTCCCCTTGGTCTCAAAAGTTACAATTTAGATATAATTCATATATTTGCGGTTACTGCCTTCTGGATGATAGTTGGAATAGGCCTGCAAGTTTGTCTCTGCCTTCAGGATAGCTAACAACTACCCTTTTCCCTTTTTTTTTTTTAAGCAAGCTAATGTTCTCTGGATGTTCTTGCTTAAAAGAATTGGGAAACAACCAGTATTGCAAAACTTGTGACAGCATTACTGGAAATGTGACTGGTAATGAGTGCCATTAAATCAGCACACTCAGTCTGCAGTTTATGGCTCTTCTAACAAAACCAAATCTAGATAAAACAGCAAGTCTTGTCTGTCTGTCACCTTGATAGATAACACATTGCTCTGCCAGTCAGGACAGGCAACAGGTTAAATACAAGAGTATCACAAATCATGAGCACGTTTCCATTAAAATCTACCCAGATGTGATTATCTTTTTATAACAAGCAGAGAAAAGGACTCTAGGGCAGTCCCCTATTTATACTTTCATATTTTCTATGCTGTTCAGCAGTGTTGTCTGTAAGGCCAAACTCTATGACAATAAGCAATATAAACAAAAACACCAGAAAGATAAGTGAGCACTTGTTTCTTCATGTACCACAGGTTTCTTTAAAATCCATATCCTATCTGATTCTTGCTTTACATTTCATTACTAATTTTGAAAACTTAAGATTTTCAGCACAGTTGCTTATGAAATTTTAGTAAGAATTTTAAATGGCTAAGAAATAATGGAAAGTGACAATTATTTTTAAAGAAATGCTTGAGAAATTTACTGGTTTTTCTTACCACTAAAAATAAAACCTTAGAAGTTTTTCTAAAACATGTACTGAAATGCATACCTAGATTTCCAGTGCTGTTAAAATACTGGGTTATATGGAAATATAGTAAGTTTTCAGCCCCAAAGGTATTGTGAGGTCAGACATTTTGCTCTATAAAAATATTATGTAATTGCTAGGCTTCAAATTATGGTATTTCTGGCTCTGGACCTGCAGCCTCAATTTTCAATCATTTGCATTCCATTGTCTTTTAGAGCCAGCTTCCTCTTGCCTCTCTGTTCCCTGTGGATGAAGTTTTCTGAGCAGAAAATGCTTCCTAGTTAGAAATCATTTGAAAAAAAAATATATATATAAAGTTTTTGTGCAGATCTGCATAAAATTGAGAGACAAATAAATGGGGCCAGACTGTCATCTCAGATCACTTTTTATCTGCTTCCCCTGGAATCACGTTACAAAGACCCCAGAATCGCAGTTTCTGTTATTAATCTGTATTTACCATTGTGACAGTGCTGGCCACATTAATCTTTGAGAGGGCTATTGTGGAAGAAATAAATGCAGCCTTTTTAACATTATCCATTGCTGTACGTATATATACTTCTGAAACATAATCTAGACATGGTAGGAGTAGCTGTAAACTGAAGAGAACATACTGTTTACTTTGTCCTGTAACTGGGGACTATTACACTTCCTAGACAGCTGGTGGTAAAGCATCTTGGAAGCACTTCCAATTCATTGAAATTCACGGTACACTATATGGTCAGTGCAGATTGACAACACCTGAATCTCTTCTTTGAAGATAGAAGGGAAAAAATGGAAACAAAACAAAGCTTGGGTTAAAAGAAAGGTTGTTAAATTCTGTAGAAATTCTGAGGTTATTTCTGCTTTCGTCCTTCACTCTTTACCATCCACAGATGAGGGTGTGACAAACACAATGCCAGCAGTCTCTCTTGTTATTACATGTTAAATTTCATCTGATTTGAACAATGACTTTCTCTCCTTCCCTCTGCAGATTATTCAGAGGATAAATCCATTCCCTGCTCTTTGCAGGGGGAAAATGAATGTATAACCACATTTCTACTGGCTGTGGATGAACAGGGAAGGACAGTCATTCACAGCATAGAACAGAAAGGTACGCAGTGAATATTAAGCAGTTTTCTACATAAATAGAATTTAAAAATGCAGGCAGGTTGAGCTATCTAGAAGCTGAGCATTTTTAAGCAGCACAGAACTTCCTTGTGTTTATAGCTCTCCTCTGCCCAGCTAGAAGACCACCTCCTCAAGTACTTATTTCATGCACTAGTAAAATAAATACTTGGCCTTTAATGAAAGATGGTCAGAATGATCCCTGGGCTGCAAGAGTAAGTTACTTTTTCTAAATCCTTGTGTAAATCAAAGACGATAACACCAAATGTCTTTTGCATTATGTGAGAAAACTATAAGTCACTTTCAAATTGCATATATTTTGAAGATGGAAAAACATCCAAGACAATCTAAGTGGGTATACCTGATGAATACATTTATAATTACCTTTATTGTTCCAGTACTATTAAGTTTTGAATATTTTACATAACTGATATTCAACAGATCTCTTTCTATCCTTTCATTTAATACTGCTACTTTATTTGCTGCTGTTTCACTCCTGGTATTTCATTAAAGCTTCTAATCATGTGGGACAGGAAAGAACAGACACCACTTTTCATCTGCCAAACACTTTCATTTCCAGGCAATAAAAATACTTTTGTTTGTTTGCTTGTTTTGACACACCCAGTGTCTCAGGGTTAAATGTTTTTTAGTTTTACAGAAAGCAGATTTATAGCCTTGTTCTGTTAGCACAAATGGCACTGATTTTTTTAACCCTTTCTGTAGCCTTTGCCTAGCATACATGTGAGAATAGAAGTGATTTTACTGCACAAATAAAAGCAGCTTCTGCCATAAGAAGAGTGTTCTGCTGGAATTGTAACCTATACGAAACCAAAGATAGTTGTAAGAAAGCTAGTACTAAAGCACATCCCTTTGTAATCTACACCCCTAAGATTCAAGAATTTAAGAGTAAGATTTTTCTCTTTATTAAATACATTTACTATGCATTTTATGTAGATCTGAATAAAAGAAAAAAAGTGAAATAAATATCTTAAGGGAGACCCACCTCATTAAACCCTGTGTAGTGGCCCTCCCATCACTCTACAATAACCAGCTGGGCTGTCATCTACTGTTCAGCTCCTGGGCCTTGAAGCTACTGTGCTGTGGTGGCCGCAATGTATGCAAACGTGAACTGAGATAAGGCCTCCAGAAAAGCTCTATCCAGCAGTTGTTAACTGCCACAGTAAACTACCAGGGGAAGAAGTTAGCAATGAATTTTTGTAACATTTTAATACAATATTTTTCAGCCAGTTTCACAAACTCTTTAGCAGTTAACAGGAGAAAAATAACATGGACTTGAAGTAAAAGGCATGCACAGTTCTCAGCAAATGAAAAGCCCAGCATGCCTCTTGGCTGTTTTCAATTGTCTAGAATTTATTGATTGGATATCCACAGTCATAATTGGTTTTGTTTCCACAGATTGCCCACAGCTTCCAAATATTCCAATGATAATGTTGGGTGTCATCCTTGCTATCCTTCTCATTGGCATTGTTTTACTTTGTATATGGAAATTGCTGGTGTCAGTTCAGGACCGAAAAGAGGTGGCCAAGTTTGAAGTGGAAAAATCAAAAGTTAAATGGCAAACGGTACGTTATGAATTGATTTTATATGCGATTCTTTAATTTGGTTGCATGGTGCACAACAGCCTTTAAAATCATCTGTCTTGGCTTTGTTCTTTTACACTGATAGGTTTTACTTGTAGCTTTTCACTACACTTAGTATTCTATAAAGTGTAATTAGGATTTTTTTAGGTATGAAAAATAGAATCATAGAATCATAGAATTATAGAGTAGTTAGGGTCAGAAAGGACCTTAAGATCATCTAGTTCCGACCCCCCTGCCATGGGCAGGGACATCTCACACTAAACCATTCCACCCAAGGCCTCATCCAGCCTGGCATTAAACACCGCCAAGGATGGAGCATTCACAACTTCCTGGGCAACCCATTCCAGTAGATCACCACCCTAACAGTAAAGAATTTCTTCCTTATATCCAATCTAAACTTCCCCTGTTTAAGTTCGAACCCATTACCCCTTGTCCTGTCACTACAGTCCCTAATGAAGAGTCCTTCCATGCTTTAATTCTAACAGGGGAAAGGGAGAGGGAAGTACTGGGGGTGGCGGTAGTGTTTGCAGTGTGGTACAGCCCCAGGTCTGTGCAGTAGCTCAGGATGTGTCTCACACCCAATGTGATCAGAATGGCATGTGACTTAGGTGAGAAAAATAGCAAAACAGGTCATAAATAGAAAAACAGGTCAACAGAACAGCCATGCTTCAGGTCTTGTACATCCACGGATATCTTAGGTGAAAAGGGCATTTCTGAAGGCTAAAGGGGGATCCATGGCATCTCTCCCCCAAAATAAACTCCAGCATATTCCCACCCCCAAAAAAGTGAAAATCCCTCAGATTCCTTGCTCAAGTCCATCCCCAGCCCCAGAGGCAAAGGTCCTCTCCCTTCTCATTGCAACAGGCACTTGTATGGACTCACCCTCTTCAAGCCTGTGCCCGCACACAGCTTGGCCGAAGGCGTGTTATTAACTCCTGTGGCAACCAGGAGCAGTAACGAAGCCCAGGACCAATTAGTCATTGTCCTCCTCCCAAGAAGAACATACAAAGAGAATAATTGTTGGAATCCATAAGCCCTTGGATATAGGGATGATTAATGAGAGCAGCTAACTACAGAGACCTGTAGGAAGATACAGCTATGTTTACATCAGCCATTTTCATTATGTTTTTCTCATTTTGACTTCTCTCATTATTTCTGAAGGCATAATAAAGAGCTTCTTCAGTCATGCAAAAATGAAGCCAGACAGTTCCTGAGGTTTATAGCTTGTAGAGAGGATCTGGAAGGCTTTTCTTTAGAAGTCTGGGTAATTTTGAAAGCAGACTAAAGGAAAGGGCTGATCACATCATTTCTTTACAACGTGTGTAGACATCTCATGTTTAGCAAAAAGTGTTGTACTTTAGGTTAGTTGACAGGTCCTATCTCAAGTGAAAACCTCCATGCAGATATCAATGACAGCAGGTCTCCCAGGTCTGGGTGCTTTTCTTTGGTCTCCAGGCACCTAGAGCCCTGCTGTACCACAAAAACAAGGAGGTACTTCCCAAAACTGAAGGGACATTCATCTGTACCCCCCAGTGCCACACCAGCACTCATAGTTTCTTTGTGGGCGCTATGCCATTTGGGGCTATGTGAAGAAGACGTCTTATATTCTAACACATTTCTGGCCATCAGGACTGCAGAGGGAAGCATGAAAACGTGAATTGGATGCAAACAAAGGCTGAAACAGTGGAAAAAACTGCCCCTTCACTGCTATTATTCTCAGATTTTAAAATCAGTGTCTCACCTGGCTTATTTCTGCTATTTAATGACAAGAAGGTGGAGAGTGTTGGGGTCCCCCATTGACCACACTGTAACTCCAGCTTCAGTGAGGTTCTCTCTTTGAAACCAACTGATTCATTATGAAAGCCATGAAAACAGACAACAGCCACCTATCCCATCCTGGTAAGCTCTCTGGGTGGCTAGAACCATGTGATATTTCCTGCTTCTACCAAGCTAGGATGTGCACTTCTTGACCCTGGCCATCGGCAGAAAGCCAGGCTGTGATGTTTGGAGTTTTTAAATAAATGTTTCACATATGAGAGCCTACAAATATCCAAGCAATTCACTATAGATTTACCACTCTCCTTTCTTCTGATCTCAGCACTGGTGCTCAAAGTTCAGCCCCAATCCAAATTAACACACAGTGGTAGCTATGCGTGTCAATTAGAGGGAGAAGGTTATTTTCTGGCCCGACCTCTGAGATCAAGTGCACTACAGAAAAAAGCAGTGATCTATCATCCAAACTCAGGCCAGGGCCACTTTTTTCTATGAAAAGGGCTTGCAATAAGTTACTCAACACCATCAGTCATTTCTTGGCCATCCCCCTGGGACCATTTCTAGTGTTACGTCCAAGTGCTGCAGGACCAGGAGCATTCAGTCCCAGACACTGATTGAACACAACACCTTATTATTCATTTTACAGCAGTAGTTTGGTACCCGGGTCATAGAGCAAGACCCAGCTGTAGGGAATAGCAGACCTCATGCCCAGAGACTTTGCGGTTTGAGGATATGCTGTGTTTTGATGGTGGTGCAATAAACATTCCTCACTGCAGAGAGGTTGCTGGAAAGGGCAGCGGTAAAGGAAGGAAAAGTGAACAGGTAATGAATTATGTCCAGAAGCAGTCAAAAAACAGTGGATTTAAGCCATTACACTGCCTCGTGTCATGTGTATTGGAAATCACAGTCTAATCTGTTTTCCTGCAAAGACCAAGTGGGGAGGCAGCACCAAATGATCCCTGGGCCCAAAGAGATGAAACTATGGCCCCAAAGAATGAGCTACCCATGGGAATACAAGAAGAAGGGAGGAAGTATCTATCACTGCCATTTCCCCCTCATCCTCCTGCTCTCCTTCCCTTACTCTCTATGCCCCAAACCCTGTGCCAGCCTCATGGCTTAGCAAAGAACTGGGACTCCTGGCTCATTGCAGCACCTTGACTTGCTGGTGAGCCCAACAAGAGGTGAATCCATGCAGAGTCAGGACAGGCAGCAGCTATCACACAGAGCAAGAGATGCTGCCATCAACATCCCCTGAGACCTAAAGCACTCTCTGACAAGCTGCCTGCAATCCTGGGCTGCAATAGCAGCGGGATCTGTCCCTGCCTCCACAGGTCAGGAACTGGCTTGCTAGCAAGCTGGGTCTGGGTTCAGTAGAAGCCAAGACAAGCACCAGTGGGCTAATGTCCCATAGCCGCAAGGAATAGCTTCCAAAAGGCCTGATGGAGCCTGGCCCAGCTCAGGATATTCTTTGCAAGGGAATATTTGAGGGGAAAAAGAAAAAAAACCCAACTTGATTTTCCCCATAATGACCTTCGCTTTCCTGCTCTTTTCCTCCTTAGAGAAAAACTTTTAGGCTGGCAAAAGGTGAAGAGTTAAAAAGCCTTCTCCCCAGCACAGTATCCCACACTGAGAACTGATAGCAGCCTGTCCCTGTAGGTAACGTGAGCTGGGAAGCATGCCAAAAGCCTGGGAAATATTTCCAAATACCTGCCACACAGCACGGTTTGTGCATCCCCAAATCTGCTCATCAGAGATGCTCCCAAGAAAGCAGCGGTGGGAGATAGTTTGCAGGAGAGGAAGGACCTCTCTGGACAGAACAGTTGTTAACATCATTGCAGCTAAGGAAAGATAGCACGTGCCTCTTTGCTTTCAGGAGCAAAGCCTTATCCCGGGTGCCCTTCAGGGTGGCTCAGAGCCTCGTTTGCCTTTTTTCCCCAACTGCATATTCATCTGCTTAGTTTGTAAATCCCTGGGGCCTCATTTGTCCAATTAGTGCTTGCTGAGTCTCTTGCTACTAGCAAATAATAGGCTTTTCCATGCACTATTGCATTGCCCAAGAAAATTACTTGGCAGCTAAGAACCAAGACATCTTAGTGCCATGAGGAACTGAAGGGAAAAGATGCAGCTTCTGCACCGTAACTGTCCCTGACATAAGCCCTGCATGGACAGGAGGGCTCAGCCTCAGCCCTTGCAGTAACACAAGGTCATTTCAGCACTGTTTTGGTATTCTGGGAGCTGGGATTTGAGGAAAAACTCACCCAATCCATCCATACCCAACAGCTTTGCGAACAAACCTCTTTAACTTCACACTGCTTAGCCTTCACATCATAGGTGCTGTAGCATCCCACAGCTCCTTAACAACATTTCTTGCTTCGCTTCCCCCTTACAGTTTACTGTTGGCGAAAGTTAATCTGGGAACCTCCCCTCCAGTCAGACTTTTTGCAGAAAAATAAATCATTTGAGTGGGTTAAGAAAGATTCCCAAGCACTTGAAGAATGAGAACATATTCTTAGCAATAACAACAAAATAAGCTCTTTCCACACACACCTTCCCTCCCCCCCCCCTTCTATTGGTGCAGTTAATCACTCAGTGAGAGGGCTGTTAACACCACCAACACCCGGTCCCCTCCAGCCCACCAAACAGGTGGCTGTTCCCTGACTGCTGAGTGTAATGTTAGCATGAGACCAGAGAAAATCAAATTAAGCCCTTACCTTGAGCAGATTATCCTACTTTACTTACCTAAATCTCTCCAAATCTGGTCCATGTATTTCTGCCCTTGAAGCAGAACTGAATGCACTGACATCAATGATGGAAACATGGGCAGAAATTAAGCAGCAGACCTTGATACTTCAGCTGGGGCACTTAACATGACAGCAGGACATCTTGATAGAGACCCATTGCTAGATTTGCTAGGGAAGAAAAAGAAGGAATAAAAATCGAGCATCCAGACGCAAGCACAAAGAAGGATATAACTAAGAAAACCATCCGTGCTGGAATGTAGCAGGACCACAGAGTTCAGGTTTTCTTTCCTCTAGCCCGACATATAGGCTAGACATATATATTCCTTGACAGAGGTTTGTGAGCAATTTGACCTGTGCTAATACTTCACCCCAAGCTGGAAGAGAGCCACAAGGATCAGTCCAACCCATGGAATCCTTTTTCTCAGTAAAGACTTAGG
>JAVHNF010021004.1:1333-13996 GCA_034783455.1 Micropsitta finschii | reverse complement strand
ACAGTGTCCCACTACATCACTTTAAACAAAAAACCCAACACTTACATCTGTTAACTGCCTGGAAATCTAAGCAGCTGTGTTGTGAGTCATTTCAGGACTGGCTAATAATTGAATAAACAATTGTAATTGTGCTCCATGAAACTCCCAAGTTTCCTTTCAGTCTTGGCATCTTCCCCCATGAAAGCTGCACAAGTTAGGGTGCAGCCACAAAATTCAGTCAGCTATGACAATGTTTACCTCTAGTCTACCAACCAGCATGAAGCACAAGGCAACTAATGGTAATAATTTCCAAATATTCCAAATCTGGTGATCAGAAACTTACATCCAGAGTGATATTTCTGAAGGCCGTAAGATAACATTGCATTTATTACTTATACTGCAATAATGCTCATAAGGCACAGTCACCAATGTACTGAATGAAGCACTTGTAGACAATGAAAAGGTGATCCCTGCACCAGAGAATTTACAATATAAGTGGTGTTGAGCGTGTCCTGAACCTTTGAGTAATAGCAGTTTAAATTTTAACTGAAAAGGTGGTCTTTTTTACCCAACCAGTGGTCTTCAACCTATGGTCTCCTTTTAGGAGACCTTGAAAGATAACTGCTTTGGTAGACTTAGATATACTTTACAGGGGTACACAAATTTGAAACAGATTGAAAATACCAGTCCAGATGGATTTGTAAATGATGCCATAGGATTGTATTCTTTTTCAATTATTTGATGGTGTTATAACCACATGACTGACTAAACAGGAGAGACAGTCACACTGGAAAGCATCGAGAGAGAGACACAGAAAGGGAGAAATGCTACTTAGCTCCACTGATTTCTGCTGCCTTCTAGTGTGAGGTGCCACTGTCCATGGCAGGGGGATTGGAACTTGATGATCCTAAGGTCCTTTCCACCCCTAACTATTCTATGATTCTATGAAAGGACCACAGACTTGTCCGTGCAGACTGAACAGCAACTGGAAAAAAGGTAAGAGAAAAAGGCTTAGGAGCCAGAAGATCTCACCTTGGTTCTGCAAAGTGCTGGAAAAAGTAGAACCAAGCTCTAGAGACTGTAAAAATCTGTAGCATTTACTAGTGGGTAATGCAATTCCTGTTAAACCTCATGTGGCTTATAGGAAAAATCTCTAATGTGAAGATCCTCTACTGGTGAACAGATAGTTTTGCTGCTGTGACTAATTCAGCCTATGATAGCTTTGCAAAAGCTAAGAAAGTTTCAGGGTGTTTTATTGACACAAATACTGCGGAAAAAGCTCCGACACCCCTCCAGCTGCACATTTCTTTTCACCTACAAGACCCTGTTATAGGTTGCACAAGGCTTCTTAGTTTATCTAGGCACAAAAAGCAAGAGTGCTTGTGCCTGGAGGCTAAATTTGCTTTGATACTGAATAACTATCTGGTTCACTGTTCCTGGAGGAGGGTCCTTGCAGCTGTGCTTCCCAAAACACAACCGCGTCAGTGTTGCACACTGCTGGCACAGAGCTCCCCTTAATAAGAGTGTATATTAATAAGGTTAGGAGATGCCCTGGTAGAGAAAGAAGTCCAAAAGTGCAGGGATAGCCTAGGGCAAAACAGAGAATCCCAGAGTTGACAAAATAAGAAAAAGCTCAACATGGCTGGCAAGCCTGTAAAATTGGGTTTTACCTGCAGAGTGAAGGTTTAACTACAACATGTTGTTATTGCCAGCAAATATTGGAATCATTTTTCTGAATCTTATGGACTGTTACAACATAAAATTGATACACTGGAAAGTAAAACCTACAGATACCCACACTGCTATTTGCTTCTTTGCATAAAAAAGTGAGTCACAGCAATAATTCTTTATCTACCAGACAGCTGATGTGCATGGTAGACAAATAAACATTTTTTCAGCATGTGTCTCAGAATGAGGCCTTTTCTGACAATAGATAATAACTAAATTAACATCTTTATTTAAATTCACATTAGAGGCAGAACATTTGTCTTTTCCACCTTAATCACTTGAACTATGTAATGTAATCCCTTTTTCTACCTTTTTTCTTTTCATGAAAAAGAAAAAATCCACTTTTATGACATATTTCTTTAGGCCCAGAACCATGTGTTTTGACTGGCTGAGTCTATGAGGCTACTACATTCTTCCACCAAAAAAAAAAAAAAATAAGACAAATGCTTGTTAAAGTCAGTTGTTTCTGTCTGAGGAAAAAGATCTAACAGCCATTAAAAAAGAGGAGGATTGTCCTGCAACACCAAATATCTTAAGCCACCTCTCTCACTCTACAACCTACCTTTTTGCCACCTTTCTCATTTTCTGAGTTCTTTGTGGAGATCTCAGATTGATCATGGCTGTTTTCTCACTGTATTAATTGATGATTTGGGCCAAATTTGTTTGCATAAGAGCAGAACAGAATTTCAGAAGTAACCATGAAAATGAAATAAACATCCCCAGAAAGAAAGAGACCTCAGATTTTATCTTATATTACCCATCTTGTTTCTTTTGCATATTAGCAAACATATAGCATAGCATACTACAAAGATAAAATACTGAGTCTAGAAAACACTGTGCTGCAAGCTGGTTATACTCCAAGATGGTTTTTCATGTAGAACATGCTTAATGCGCAAAGGAAGAGACTTAAGTGTTATAGCAGGAAGGTACTAGCAGAATAGAAATAGGCTAAGAAAAGGAAATGAAAAAACATCATTTCTGTTCTGCCCCATATCCCTTTCTGGAAGACTGGCCTTTCTGTGTAGGAAGATACTCCAAAGCAGAAAGAGTAGCATATAAAAAATACTCTCAAAAGGGCAATCAGAGACAGAATGCATACACACATCCTTCCTTTTGAATAGACTTCCCTAAATATTGCCTCAGCTGTCTGCTGAGCCCTCATGGAAGGACTTTCCTTTTTATTAAAACAAGTAATAAAAACCTTCCTCTTCATATTTTTGAGCCAGCAACATTCATCAGTGAGAGCTGTTTCCAAACCTTTTATTGCACAAGCCCCTCCCTACTTCATACTAAGTTTGCACTGAGCTCTGCTTTTGTTTCATGGCACTGAATCGTCCAGGCCACTGAGCATCATGCAGCACTAGAGATGCTCATGCGCTGCATCCTACCCATTTGCCACTCAACATGACCTCTTCCAGGACTCAGCTCCATGAAGGCTATATTCCCACCTTAGCTGGGATCTTACAGAAAACAGCTTAGGCGGTGCTTTTCTACCTACAGCAGATCAGTAATTAATTAATGAGCAGTCATTCCCCAAATCAATCTCTGCCGGAAGAGTTTTCAGCAGCTCCAAGCTAAGGGGGGATATATACTCACTGTAGGTGCTCTGCACATGTTTGCTGCAGTAGGCTAGTGCTAAATTACAGGCATATATAGAATGAGGTTAATTAGAGGAAAATTCATATTCTTTCATTTGAAGAACAATGTGTTTTTAGACAATGCTGCTAAAACAAGTAGTAAAAGGAAATTAAAATTAGCCCTGGATATTTCTCTCAAGAAAAGAAGTTCCTTCCAAAATTCCAGTGAAAATTAGCTTTGACTTGGCAGATTTATGAGGCTTTGAAATTTTCAGTTGGAGCCCAAGCAGTAGTTTGTTTTGTGTTTAGAATAATAATACTCCTTAACTGAGGCAAAGAAGGGTGGTAACACCACTATTTATGGCTTGTTGTCCCTCTCAGTTTCTGTACAGGGAATGCAGCTGGACTGGTTGTTGCTTTTACAATTACTGCACACTTTTTGTATTAGCAACCCTCACGTATTGAAAAACCACAAAACTTCTCCTCCAGAACAGAGGATTAATTAAAATGAAGAGCTTTTTGAAAACTGTGTTTTCAGTTGCTGTTGCTTGTCTTCTTGTTTAAGCCATTTGTGTGTGTTTGTTCCAGGTTTCCACATTTTCCCCCAAGACCATGAATACTAGAAACTTTTAAGCCAAAGATGAGATCTTCATACATTTTAAGGTTCTGCCATCCAAGGCCAGAGGAAAAGCGCTAAATATCACAAGTATTAGCAATAAATTGCCAGTCACCAGCATAGAGACTTGACAGAGCTCTCTCATCTTTTCAAACAGCTTTCTACATAAAGCATAGAAAGCTGAAAATATAACAAAAAGTTTGTGCAACATTTTGACAGGTGAACATACAAATACAGTTTAAAATTTAGTGTTCATAGAATCATAGAATAGTTTGGGCTAGAAAGAACCTTCAGAGGTCGTCTAGTCCAAAACCCCGCAATGAGCGGTGGTGTTCTTGCCTTTTTTTAATGATTGCTCAAAGTTTGTATAAGTCTAACCTGAGGTTTTCTTAATGTGCTGAAAGTACTCCTGTCTGGATAGCCTCCTAAGAATTGGCTCAGTAATGCACGTTGCCTTTTTAAGTGGAGATAGTGAATTTTTTTTTTTCCTATTGAAAAAGCAAATAGCATTGTTTCTACTTTTGTACAAGAATTCAAGAGCTGCAGAATCAACAGGCTGTTTCATATCCCATCATCAGCAGATACTGGGCTGAAAGCCAGTTTCTTCGCAATGGCTTTGTTTAACCTACAGTTTTGGTTGCACTGTAATTCTAGTTAATTGATTGCTGGTTTGTTTAAGTTAGCACAATTGAAAATGGTAATGTAGACATCCAAGAAATATTTGGGGCACAACAGTCCATTAATCAAAGTTACAGCATTGTCCAAACTTTAAACCAGACCAGGTTAGGTTGGATATAACCCCCCCCACCTCTCTCCCACCTGGCATTCAGGAACTCCACACCTTCCTTTCCTCCGCTGCACTGATGGAAAGCAGCTCTCATCAGGACCTAGGGTGTGGTACACCAGTCTTTTGATTGCAGATGAAAGCAAACAGAATCCCTGAAGACAAAGCAAACCTTCCACCAAGTTCCCAGCACTAAAGGAAGACAGAATGGTGCACTCACTAAAAAAGCAAAAGCAGATGCTCTCAAACATCTTACCCTCATTAGCACGGACAGCTGAAGCAGCAAAGGTTACTGCAACTAAACCTTTACTTTCACCTCTCCTTTATATCTCACTGTGAAAGAAGCTTTTGTTTTCTGTCATTTTACATGTAATGGCCACAGCTTAGTCATAGATGGTTTTTCATGCAGGACAGAACTGTGGAAAACAGAACCATTCTTCTACCAACAAGAATATCAAAAAATGTGAAGAGACACATAAAATTACATTTATGCACCTAAATGAAAGAGGATGATGTGAACACAATTAGCCAAAATATTAGGTATTTTTAGCACTATCCTTTAAAAAACAGTGGATACAAAAAAGCATAACTGATCTGGACACTGACTACAGCATTTTGGTCTGATGTAATAAGTGAAGAAATGGTACTGTTCTTAATGATGCGTGTCCTTTAAACTGCAAGGGGACTTGCAATTCAGGATCCCGTGGTATAGTTGCAGTCTCACTGGTGGACACTGTAACATAGGCAGGCTTAGGATGTGTTTACTGTTCCATTGTCTGACTTAATCCCTGTTTAGCTTTCACCACCCACAGAAGAGATTTAAAGACAGAAAACTGTAAATTTGAATTTCACAGTGTTTGTAATAGCCAAGCTGGAATCTGAGCACTGGTCTCTTGACTCCTAGTTATGTGTTTTAACCCAAGAACTACCTATTCCCCACTGGTGAGCTTGCATACTATCTTATATGGGTGTTAAAAGGCACGAACTTCATCAAAAAGTTGCATCTGACTTCAGAAGACAGATAATACTGTACAGACCACTCCTGGAGAGTGGATGTCAGACCTGACTCTCTCAGACTTATCTCTCTGGAATGGTTATGACAACAGTTTGAGAGAATTTAGATTTCTTATCTTCTTATACATGTCAGTAAAAGCTTCAGTGTATTCAAAATGGACTGAACTCAAAACAGAGCTGGTCCCTGCTCCCAAGCCTTTGCCCACCATATAGAGCCATAAGTAGTTTCCAAAGTGCAGAATGATTAATGACATCTCAGCACGGGCATGGCTGAGAGACTGAAACTTATGAGTGATGTATGTGAAAAGACTGTGAACAAGGGATGGTCAGGTCTGAGAAAACAAAACCCATCACTGAAATCAGTGAAAGCTGCTGACAATTGTTTTTGCACACAGAGGCTATTTCTAAACATGAGAGAACTTACTGCTACTAACTGTTCTTCTGTGTTTCCTCTCTTCCTCTTGTCACAACCACAATCTTCCTGCCATGGTTAAAAAGGAAATCTGGAAGTAGGAAACAAGTCAAGACGCAACTCCACCTTTTTGTATGGAGAATGCTATGTTCCATGGAAGTGTCATTTTTAAAATAAGGAGAGGAGAATGTTTCTAGTTTTAATATCTTTTATTAATAAATTGAACTTCACCAGTCAACCATTATATTTATCAATTTATTACATTTTATCTATTTGATCTGTCAACATCCCAAAATTAGATGACAGATGTGACTCCTAAGAGTATCTCTACATGAGAGGACAGAGAGAACAGATAGCTAGAGGTGAGATTAAAGAAGCAATTATACCCTAAAGCTGAAGGTTTTAGACTGTTTGTCCGTTATTCTACTGTCTTCTTTATTTCTGTCTCACAGGTTTCTCTCCCTGAAGTATAAAGAATATACCAAAAGCAAAAGACAAACCCAGTGCTCTGACAGGAGCAGATTAGCTAAATAAAGTTTATGCTCTTATAACAATTTCCCCTAGAAACCTCAGCCTCAAACCATTTGATGTTTTCCTCCTTTTTTTTTTTTTTTTTCCATTTATTTTCTTTATTCTTTAAGAAGCTAATGTTAGAAGGGGGTACCTTGCTTGATACAGCTTCCTTGATAAATCAGACACTTGGAAACAAGGAAAACTTTAAGGAATAATGGCTCCATATCAGATGCTATACTCGCAAATCAAGTTAAATAGATCACTCCATACATTTACAGTATAATGACAAAACTGCATGAGATGTATACTGCCCTAAAGAAAAGAATGCAGAAGACCAAGACACCACTATTTTTTTCCCACAGTGGGAGGTAAGGGAGGTGGTAATTCTGATTCTCAGGTTCACAGTTCACATGCCTTCAACGAGGGTTCAGTCCCATTTTCAATGAGGGCCTTTTAACTTTCTTGTTCCTGGCATATGCCAGGAATTTCCCTTGTATTCATGGAAGCCACAATGGCCCAGTACCCCAGATACTCTGAGAAGACCATGTACTGTAAATGGGACATAGAAAAAAATCACCTTGTGTGGGAGCCAGCACAGCATACCACTTGAAACAATGGTCAGTGACCCAGCCAAGTGTATGCAGCATGGATGGGAAATCCCAGCCCTGGGACAGCCTTCCTGACCATCGCTCACCCACAAGAGTGAAGCTTCTGTTCCACTGTGTTTGGCAGTGCTTTGTCCTTCATCTTTAAATCACTTAAAGAAAAAACAGATGAGTAAGAAATGCATGTTAAGCCTGTTTGAAAAAGACTCTCTCCTTATTAGAAGGTGCTACAAGGAGGGATCCTCATTATATGCTTTGGAAATCATTATCATCCCTTTGAAGCTTCGGTTAATAGCACTGTTTCTGTTACATAGTGAAAGAAGAGTTGTCTGTTGGAAGAACACAGAACTCAACAGCAAAGTTAAATATAGTAGATTTTTTCGGAACATTTGCAGAAGTGGTTTTAATTCAGTGAAATCCAGGTAATTTTGTGTGTAAGCAAGGGTTGAATATAAGAATTACAAAGGTATTCTAAAACAAAAAAATCATAGTCTTTATAATATTTAGGTAATTCTTTTTAAATAATAGTTAAAATACCATGTATCAAGAGAAGTGGAATTTTCCTAGTGGAGACTGAAATTGTTTTCTTGTAACAAAACTTCAGAGTCCTTTTGTCAGCACATATCACTTCCTGTGCTCCTTGCTGTATTCCAAAAGCCAAAATACGCATCCTATTGTAACAAAACTCCTGGTTTACCAAGAAAAGCAAACAAGCAAACAAATCTGCATGGTGTCAGTACTGCAGACAGCTTTTTGTATTTGTTGGAAGATTTCATTGAATTATGGAACAGTAATTATTTGTAGGCATGCTCAAATATTTTCAACAGAGATCATGATGAAAAGAAATCTTAAGACCTCTTGTAGCTTTAAGATTGAAATTCCCAGTAGTAAACTTTAACCCAAACATTAGTTTGACTTTGTCACATGGAATGGAGCCTGCAAAACAAAGTCTGTTGGTAAAGTGAAGATCAGCATCATAGAATACCAAAAAACACTTCTCCCTCCTGACTCCTGAAGACAGTCATCACTCCATTAGTGAAATATGTTTACTGCTCTGTGTCACTGTTAATAGGGATATATCAGAGACAGAATATTTGAAGTAAAGCCTCTAGTAAAAGCAGTAAGTGGACAGACTGCAAGAATCCAGGCAGAAATTGAGCCAGCCTAGAGTTTTAGAAGCTTCTAGGCTCCAGTTCCATGAGACATAGAATCATAGAATATTAATTTACAGAATAAGAACCATAGAATATGAATATTTTATTAGACATAATTTTATATGATTTAATAGTTTATTCAGCTGTGGTTCCATGGGCAACCAAGCAAAACTGATATCCTATGGTGTCCAACAAACAGAATGTCTCACCTGCCCTGGCCTCTCCTGTTCCCTGACCTGCTACACTCTTGACATCTGGACTCTTCTGAATACTGCCCCCACCTAGAAGAAAACTGACCAGCTCTTCTGCAGTGTAATTTCCTGCTGGGCTAGTGGGTTAACCTCCCCTCAGCTGCTGAAGAGGACACTTGCCACTGACTTCACTTAACAGTTTGATCTTACTAATTCCATTAAAATTATAAAGTTGGTAAAGATGTCCTGCAGGCAACTTTAGGAAACCCCTGTCTTAATTAGTTTGCAGCAAGGAATTTGACTATCAGACATCCAGGAGAGAAGGAGGACTGCACTGTGCTAGACTACAAATACACAACAAAAACTTTCTTCTGTAAGTACATTACAGCTGAGCAAACCATCTAAAATCAGAAGTAAAAAATAACCACTTCTATACTATAAGTTGACAGCAATAGCAGAACTCAAATCCAGGTTCCTTGAGGCCCTCCTGTCTCTTTGCTAGATCTCTTCCGTTTTTGTAACAACTTGCACCTAGTAAGAGCTCTGCTAGCTTTTATTTTAGTATCTGTAACTCTTTCCAGTCAAAAGTCAGATCATCAAGGCTGCAGAAGAAACCATTCAAGTGAACTGAAAATGAACACCAGATATTGGGTTTAACAAGGAGATTTGGTTCAATGACAGTTTTGATTCCAATGATGCAGTGTTTTCCCATAATTTTCAATTGCTAGAAAGACCTGTGGGGTTTGCCATTTTGCGTATTTATGCTTTGTTACAGATGTGTACAGGACTGAATGGACAATGGTTGTCTGCTACTGAGTTAAAACTATGGAGAATAGTCATGCTTCAACAAAGTGAGGCTACTCTAGAAGGCAATTAACCTCTTAACTGCCTAAATAGTACACCCAGAGTTATTATCAACTTAGGTACTTTACTTAGATGTCCATTGAGATCTAAGTAGAGTTGCATCTACTCTGCTAGAGAAGACTGTTCTACTGAAGCCTTTCAAACTCCTACTTGTGTTTGTGGTTTGCAGACCACACAAATACCCCAGAATAAGGAGAACCTCTAACACATTTTAATTTATGAAACACGTGCAGCCCATATGAGAAGTGTATCCCAGAGGAATGAAAAATTATGGTATGCACAATGTGTGGATAAGGAGCAACTGTGCTGAGAGTAACTGAATTCTGGCACTGACTAATTTCAACCCAAAATGTGCAGTAATTAATCCATGCAGTGTCCCTGTGAAAAAAAAATAAAATGCAGAAAGTTGTAAGATTGAGGGTTTGTCGATGGATGAAAACGGATATATAATAGGATAAGGAAAAAAAATTAAATGGACAGCTGCTTCAGCTTACCTATAAGAGTGGACATTCCTATTCTGGAACAAGCTCTAGTTTGCATAGTCCAAATGCAAAGCAGCTTGAACTCATTTAGAAAGAGAGAAGAAAAAACCCCACACATTTCTACTCCAGAAAAACTATGCAAACTCCTAAATTAGTTACTCATTCAATCTATAGATAAGTCTCAAAACTTATCATTTTATGTCTTGGAGTCCTTGCATATTTTTCACATCTGACAAGTGTGTTGGTATAATTCTGATTACTCTCCTTCTAAAAGTATACAGTAGAATTAGGAGTATGCTGAAGGGGGACAAGGATGACACTAAGTATGGCTCAGCATCTGCCCATACAAAGGCTAAACAGGCGGGCTTTCTTCAGCTCCAGATGACCTGTGTGTGTGGCAGGTAGAGGAGGCTTATAAAATTGTAACTAGGACAGAGAAGATGAATAAGGAACAATTGTTCACTATTTCTCACCATATAAACAAATTAATTTATCCAATGGCAGGTTTAAAAACAGATTAAAACAAAGGGATGTTTTCCACACAACAAGAAATAGAGCTGTATGACTCACTGCTAAATTAAGTTTGGATGCAAAAGGTATTAACAGGTTCAAAATGGGATTAGGCAATTCAGTGGCAGAAAGGTCTATCAAGGATAACTAAACAATGGCCCTAATTTAATATCAAGGGGAGGAAATGCCTGCAGTACTCATCACTAGAAGAGAGGAAAGAGGAATGGATCATTACTCTGTTTCTTAAGCTTTTTCCCTAAACTGTTGATACAGGCCATTGTCTGAGACAGGCTAATGGGATTGTCAACTAGTATGGGACTTGTTAAGCTGGTGGTTTTATGAGTTTACAATGACAACATCTGTGGTAAAATGGATATCAACATTACATTCAAAAGAAATAACAGTAACACATGAGAGTTCAGGACACCAGAACTGGGTTTGGATCTTGTTTTGGATCCGACCCTTTCAGATTTCTTCTTTTTAGCAGCAACTATGATGACCATGGTCATATAATTTCCATGTATTTCCTCGCTAAGGAGTTATGCAGCCACACAGGAGGGATGGTGAGCACTATCATTATGAAATAAGAAGGTAACTATAAATAAGTCAATTCCTTCCATGGCCTATATTTATTGGACTAAAAAAAAATAAATCTCTTGATGCAATAACCCAGAGGAGTGAATGATTTCTTTATGAGGGTCTTGACATTTCAGTCATATCTGATTAATTGAATGTTATGCTCGTTGTTCCACAGTCTGTATATAGAGAATGAATGTGTCTTGTAACTATCTGGCTCTAAAACTTCATTGAAATACACAACAGAGTCTTTATGGCCTTTCTGGGCTCTGCCATTTCTACAGTTACCAAAAACAAAATGACAAGAAACTCCTCTTGCTTCTCTGTTTATTTCCATATTTCACTGTGCTTCTTTCACTTGATAATGCATTCTACAGATGAAAACCCTCTCCAGCCTATTTTCTGACCCAGTGCTATTAATGTAGGTATTAAAAAGATGTTTTTGGTTAAGGATGCCTAATTTTGACCTCACAGGAAAAAAAAAAAAAAAAAAAAAAGAATCAGAAATTCAGTTTGACCTTTTCATGTTATCCTTTGTGCTTACTAAAAAGAGAAGAGCCAATGAAAAACAGATTGCACTGAAATACAGAAAAGAATTCAGAATTCTCCCACATATGCTGGGCCAGTTTCTGTGGGATGGTGGAGAGTCTGCCACACAAGGTTCAATCTAAAAATGACATACCTGAGTGTCATGCATTTGTTGGAAATGCACCAAAACAAGAAGATTGAAATAAAGCTAAGGAATCATTTGCTGCACTGAAATAATCAACTTGGGATTCTACTCAAGAGTTCAAATTCTACATGAGCAACTTACAGAAAGCATCTAAAATTAAGAAAGAATATTTTAATTCTAAGGACAGTAGAGCCAACTGACTATATTGTTGAATATAGCAACAAAAGTAGGAGAGGATGAACAAAGTTTCTTGGTTTCCTCAGAAAGCCAGGCTTAAATAATTGTATTTCCCATTGCTAAACATTTTGGGGTCTATAAAAGCATCTAATTTGAAGATGAACATAGGCTAAAAGTTTCAAAGATAATTATAAACCCACATGCTTTGTTAAACTTTAAGTTGTGTAGAGATACGAGACCAAATAAATGCTTTCACATGGTAAAGGCATGCAGGAATAAACTGTTCTAGATTCCCATTCCAGGTCTCCCATTTGACTCTTACGTGGCTGCAAACCAGCCAGGGAATATTACAGTAGCAGGCTACTGCACATTAACTGATCTGAGGATGCAAACCTTCCTCCTAGATACTGAAAACCTCAGCCTAGTTCCCTCCTCTGCTTGAGACACCTTGGAAATGTATTTCTAACTTTCAAGAAAATGCTCAGGTCACAGGTGTATATGGCACAGTTGTCTGAATTTTCAGTCGAGACTGTTCTTTTGTCTATCTATCCAAAGTAGGAAGTGCAACTGAAACTTTCCAGTCCTGCTTCCTGAGGCAATGGGCAAAGACTCAGGTACCTCTTGCTCACACACCAACAGGATAGTTTAAGCAAGCAGGACCCAGGAGTTAGCTACAGCTTGAAAAGAACTCTCATCTCTGAAACATTAGGAGGGGATGGCATCTCTGAGGAGGTATGGCTCAAATCCCTTCAGTAGGAGGAGAAACATGAATTCACATCCCAGGAGAGTATTCCAGTCTATGAGCTCT
>JAVHNF010021000.1:0-10325 GCA_034783455.1 Micropsitta finschii | reverse complement strand
ATGGAACCTCCTATGTTCCAGTTTACACCCATTGCCCCTTGTCCTATCGCTGGACATCACTGAAAAAAGCCTAGCTCTATCCTCCTGACACTCACCCTTTATATATTTGTAAACATAAATAGTAATAAATGTAAACATAAATAGATAAATAGTAATTGAGTTCTAACTAGCTATGGTTTCATATAGAAAACAGTAAAAGAAACACAGAATTGGTTTGCAGTTACCTGAAGAATTTTTAACTAGTGAAATGGAAACTTGCACAACATCAACAAAAGGTACCTAACAGCTAACGAAATAGCAAATACTCCCTAAACTAAGATTTTTTTCTTGCAAGCCCTAATTATATGACATATTTGCTTTAAAACAATTTCACAATTTCATCACTGATGAGTATTTGTTATGATCAGATGTAATTTATTCCATGGCAAAATATTAAGGCATATTTAAAAAAAATCAAGTAAACTTATTTAAAATCAACATGCAAAGGGAGGATATTATAACATTACTGAAATACAAAATAAAGAACAAACATTGTGAAAAACTAATGAAGTAATTGTATCTCCAGGCTTTTAGGAAGTTTTTAATTCAGCATAATGAATATCACTAGTCATTGTATCATTAGCTATGTTCAACGCTCTATAGAATGGCTTGATTAAAGCTCACATAATTGGGAATAACTACATAAAACAAGAACACCTCAGAAAAACAACGAAACAAGTTGAAAGACAAAAAAATAAATGTAGTAATTTGGTGATAAAAGCAACATTTAAGATCTCTTCAACAACATTTTAAATTAATGTTTTAGAGTTTTTCTTCCCCATCACAAACACTACAGATACCAAAAGCTTTGCTAGAAGTCTTTCCAGGAAGGATTTCAGCTGCATTACAGATGAAGGATGATGTTTTCCTTCCTCCCCCCTGGTTGCCCACGTTTCTCCTGTGGGGTACAAAGAGATCAAAGTGAAATGAAGGCCATCTCAAGGCATCTGTAACTGGGACATCTTGGTTCTGACCAGGGGAACCTGCTGCTGCCAGGCTGGAAATGTCCTCTCATAAAAGCAGAGACACTGGGATAGACCCATTTGGTGTCCACCATGTGTCTGTCCATGTCGAGACCTATCTCCAACGAGAGTTTAGGGCTAACGTCAGAAAGCAGCAAGCAATTTCTGATGTCTAGGAAGCAAGAGAATAGATACAGAGGTCAGAAATGCAGTCCCAGTGAACTGTGTCCGCCGTTGGCGAGCTACCCAAATCAGTGCTTCTCTCTCCAGGTTTTAACTCCATCCTTGCAGCACAGTAGGCAGGTCAAAGCCTGCTTTGAAGCGAAACCCAAGCTGTAACCTATATGCCCAGGCAGGCACAGGGCCAGGCTCACACCGTGCATTAACCCTGGCTCTCAGGGCTTGTGTGTGGACAGTCTGGGTGAAAGCTTTGGTGGAAGGCTGCGTGGGAAGCGCGCTGCTCAGGAGAGGGGCCAGCGGACCAGCCAGGTGGCAAACGCTGGCGAGAGAACTGACGAGAGCAAAAGTGGTCCAGGAATGAGAGCAGGGCTGGTGGGGAGGAACCAGGACTGAGATCTTGCATGGGGAGGGACCTAAACCAAGCCCTTGTGTTGCACCCCCTGGATGTGTTGCTTTGGCAGTGCCAACCCACGCTGGCACTGGGACAAAGCCAACAGTGGGCAAGACAGTCACAGAACCCGGATGCCAGCAAGAGGCCATGCTCTACCTTTTGCCCCTGTTGGGGCTCTGCACACTGGCCTCATCCTGCACATACTACCCCATCCCAGGGCTACCCATGAGCAAAGATTTTTTGTGAGGGAGAAGGCAGAAAGGCAGAGCTGCTCAGGCACAGTCTGGAGATGGGAAATCTGCAAGTTTATTGCTATTAAGAGTTTGGTTTGAGCTGGAAAATTAAAGGTGAAGAGCGAAGGATGTTATTTAGGTGTGGATTAGAAATGAACGGTAAATAATGGGCAAGAATGTAGCCAGGAACTGGATGATTTACTATGACAAGTGACAAAGGCAGCTGAAGGCAGGAGAGAGCTGTGGGTCTGGGACTGGGCAGCGGATGGAGGGATGCAAAGTAAAGCCAGGGCTGAGCGGACATGTAGCTAAATGTGTTTGTGCCCTTCAAATGCAACAAGCTGCAGATGAGATCTTGGTGCTCAAAGGTGGTGCTGGGGTGTGGGAGCTTAAACTGGGGGTCTCTGCACCTGTAAGGATTAAAGATAAACTAAGTGATGGGTATCAGGGACAGTCCTAGCTCAGCATCCCTGAGACTCTTGAAAGCACTAGAAATACACACAGGGAAGTTGAAGTTATGGCTAAAATCTGCCCCTTCTGTCATCATCAGGGACTACAGGAAAGCTATTTTATGCTCAGCTGAGAAGCAAACTGTTTGGCTGAAAATCTGCTGCCTTAAGAGAGGCTATTGAAATGCACTCAAGTATCCTCCCCAGACCCAAGCTGAGGGTCCAGAAGAGCACCAGTCTCCCATGGACACATAGGCCAGCCCTTGAGGATGCCTCGGACACCTCAGCACCTCTCAAATGCCCTCATGGGCCACATGGTTGGCAAAATTTGGTCCTCAGTGTCAGTAGAGATGATTGAGAGAATTCATGTGGCCCAGACAGCTCTGTTATAGAAGCATCCACAAACTTGGGGATTGGTTACTCAGGATCTGAGCAACTCCATGTTCCATCTGAGGAACCTTTTACCTGCCCCTTACAGAGCTACAAGATTTCTTGGCCATAGCAGTGGCTGGTAGCAACTGGCTCTTGCACAAGCAAGACACGAGGCTCTTAAGCAAAGCAGAATTCATATATGCAACACTGATAAATCCTCATGAGACAACAATGGAGTCGATGGGTCAGACAGGTCACATTTCCATATGGTGTAAATCACTGCATACAAATGAAGGTAGTTATATCAGTTCACACCTGGAGAAGTGGACCCAAGAAGCTTGATAGGAAAGCTATTTCATCTGTCATGACTTCACTTTGCAAAGCAGGTTGTGAGGAGTTTATTGAGTGCAGTGTTTAGATGTAATATTATAAAGCCCTTCTATGCCTGGAAGAGACACCTGTATAGAGAGATTTTAATGCCTGCCTTGCAAAAGGGTCATACTGCTGGGCAGCAAATGCCCTTGTTCAGCCTGTGAAGATCTGCATTTAATCCTGGTGCAGCAGTTTTCCTGTTAAACCAGACTCCTAGGAAAGGCTAATGCGGAAGAAGATGCAATCAAGGCAAGCCGGTGGAAAGATAACCCATCAATTACCCAGCGGCTTGGGATATTCCTTCAAAGGCCCATTCAATTAGACATCTGATTTGCATGTCTTTCCCATTTGCTGTAGGTACTCATTAGGGCCATTTAAATACAACCCTGACTGCAGCCCCACAAAGCCTTGGGTGGATGCTTTTGGGAACCTCATTTTAGTTTATCAGAGTTGTTAGAAGTTGCAGTTACTGTAGAGCAAGAAACAAAGTGCTTTATCACCCCTTTGAATCTGCTGGGATTAACATTCCCCCTCGCAAAAATAAGTGTCTTTGCAGTCCTTAAAGATCCCAAAGATCAAGATCTCTTAAGTGCCATCAGAAAGACAAGCAGCGTGACCCCCTAAACACCAGACTGATGTATGGCTCAGCTCAACAGTACCTTTCCCCCTGTTGTTAATAGATTTGTGCCCAAGTAATTGGTTGCCAGCCTAGTCCATGTGAACTCATGCCACAGTTCAGACTATGCATAGGACAGCTCTTCTGCATTCAGTAAGAGACAAGGGCTAGATCCTGCCTGTCCTTGGCTGCAGTATCTCAGGTTTTCATGCAACAAGTCTGTCCTGTCCTTCTGTCCTCCATCCCTGACCCTTGCTGCTCTAAACAAGCCTTGTTCTCTCCTTCATGGCTTTTTAGGCTGAGCAGCTATTTCAGCATCATCTGAGCTGAATGAGGACCAGAATGATAGGAGGACCCCCCCCATCCGTCTGTGGTCAGATGTGCGACTGAGAGCTTGGATTCTCAGATAGGCAGCACAACCCCACCACGCCTGGCTCACGGTTGGGACATTTACCCTGTCTCTCTCCCATGTGTGTACTGATCTCTACTGAGGTCAAATCTACCTGGAAACTGCCCAGGAGTCTATTTTCATATAAGAAGAATCAACTGAATGTCCTCAAATCTGCCTTCCCTCCCAAAGATTTGCATGAAGTTGGCCCAAAGCTTCAAAGATTGCTGTTAGAGGAGAGGGTTGAGAACGGATGGATCCTGGAGGAAAACAGCTAAAAAAAAAACCCACCCTCCCTTTCTCCTTCCCTGCTTTGGCAGCGCAACACAAGCAGACGTGGTGCAGACACAGCTGTACCCGCACACAAGGGCTTTGGTCAGCGTAGCTTGTGTTATCATGGGAGGCAGCACAGAGAAACATGCTCCAGCAGGATAAATCCTTGCAGCTTTGGCCCAGCCTCGGTCAGTTTTTGTCCTGGGTTTGAAAGAAACAGGCCTCCTAATTCACTGGGGCTTTTTCATTATATGTTTTCCAGAGGCCTGGAGATCCATGAGTTACTGCTAAAGCCTATGAAAAGTAAATTTATTGTCAATGACCTTGAATTTACAATGCTTCCAATGAGAAATTTTTAGGGGTCTATTAATCTCAAAATGATTTTTCCGGAAAAAAAGAATTTAATTTGGCATCTTGTGTATTCAACTGTTCTTTGCCCACAACTGGTAAAGTGTGTTATGTTAGATAAAGAGTAGCAAAACAAGCTCTTTTTTTGTATGTGCATCCACAACCATCTTGGACTTGGTGGGGTACAGTACCAGTAAGCTACATATAGCATCACTGATTCTTTGCTTTGAAATAGCTTGCTACTGATGACAGGCTTTCCCAGAGATGACCTGCCAGGAAATGGGTGCAGAAAATACATGGTGTGCTTGTGTAGAGTGAGTCAACATTACACCAGGGTGTGTCTGAAGTGACAGCTCTTAGCAGATGTTGCTGCAGCTGAGAGGCAGCAGACCATGGAGCTCACAGCAGAGCAGGGAAGCTGTACTGAAAAGCGCACTACTCCTCCTCAGCCTCCCTGATGCTACACATCCTCCTCACCACCTCCTGCAGCTCAGCCACTACCTGCTGTAGGAGGTTCTCCAACTGAGCACCCCTTCTGCAGGCAGCTCTGCTGCCTGTCCTGCACAGGAGAAAGGTCTGGGCTCTTCCTGCATCCCAAGGTTTGTGCTGCAGCCTCTCCCTTCTGCAGCCCTGTCTGGGTGGAGGCTTTGGCCACCACCAGGGCAGACAGTACAGAGCTCCCCCAGTAGAGCTGCAGCTTTTGCTATCAGATGAATGCCACCGTTCTGCCTTGAGGACCAGGCAGGACAAGTGCCCTTGGCCTGTGCAGACAGTCACAGAGCGGTGCCTGGTGCTGGGTTATGTGGACTTCCAGTCTCTCCACTCAGCCAGCACAATGTCCTTCCTCTGTGGAGGCGCCCTGTCTGCCCACTCTGCTCACAGCACTCCTGCCCAGCGCTGGAATGGGAAGCAGCTGCTGTTACTAATGGTGGGCCCAGCACTGCCCTGGGCATCATCCCATTGTCCCCATCTTGGTTTTCTGCCACTGCCACCTCCCCCTTTTTTTGTGGCAATAACACCATATTTAAATCTGCCACCATTGCTCCTCTATTCTATTTTATTTAAAATCAAAGACATTTTCTTAGATTACTGGAGGAAAGCATTAGCGGTAGTACAAGTTCTGAAAGCCATTACTGTTTTTTCAAGACAATTGATTAGTGTTATTCTATTAAAATTTTATCTACCCGAAAGTACAGTGTTATTTAATGAAATTTATATGTGAAACTGGAGACTGAGTACCTCTTACGTCTGTAATTCCAGTTTTTCCATGTGGTACACAGCATCTAGCAAAGGATTTCTGCAAGCTCAGAAACAGTAGCTGTAGCCTCCTGTAACTCAGTTTCCTTCCTACTGCTTTTATTGGAATATTTGCACATTATCAGGAAGGATTTATTATGATGGAAGCAGCTCTCCCCCTTCTGCCAAACTTAATTAATCAGTCCTTTAGGTGACTAATTAGATGTGCTGAATTTCCAGCAAAGTGTAATGTTTCATCGTAGTTCTTCACGCCTGTGTTACCCAGCTGGTATCTGTAAACTGAAAGGAGATGTTGCTACAGTGCATGGTTCCTAATAAAATTCAAATTAAATAATCACCTCAATTATAGATTGAAAACTCAGGTTCAACAATTATTTGAAGAGCTCTACTTACTGAAAACCCTCAGTCATGTACCTGCTTCTTTCCCTTCCTGCCTGAATTTATAGTTCTCTCACATAGACATAATTTAGATTTACTTAAATTATGCCCTAAATTGGTTCCATTATCTCAACCTGGAGGAACCTGTGTCTATTCCTGGAATATGATATCATTATTCTTGAACTGAGTTACCTACAGTCTATGCTATATTTTCTACACTGACCATTTTCAAGGAAAACCTTTTTCTATTCCTGTTAGTGCTTAGATATTTTTTGATGGTTAAATGAGGAAGGAGGAGGACTGTGTCCGATCTATTCATTCCAGTTATGGTAATGGTTTTTGAAGAACATTCTTACTTAGTCATAGATGATACCAAGGTGTTTGATGTCTAATCTAATGTTTATAATACAGAATTATACTATATTTTGTAGATATTTCATGTTAGGTGGAGTTACTCCTGAGTCACTGCCTCCACAAGACTCCCAGGTTACTAGGTTGACATTTCTGGTGAAAAGATTCATGTTTTCAGAGACTTGGTCAAAAGCCCATGAGAATTCCTTTCTCACTAAGGCGTATAATTTTTACTGTCAAGTACCTATGTGCCTTATATCCATTTTCTCACTCTCTTTAGTGATCTAACCTCATTTTGATTTACTGACTTTCTCTAGGAAGCGAAATTTCCATAAAATAATGGATTTTTTTTTTCCCTCTATGCTAACTCAAAAATACATCTTTTTAAAGTCTGTAACCCTGCAGAGACTCTGTACAAAAGCCTTTGGAGTCAAGAGGTAATCTGTGTATCAGAAGAAGACAGAGTAAACAGAAACTAAGATCACAGATTATTCACATAATAACCACCTAAAAATCAGGGAGTTCTTCAGTTCCACTAAAACTTCTGTATTGTGAATTTCCTTTGTATTCTTTGCATGATAGAATTTTGAGAATGTGTGGTTGTTGGCACTGGATTTGTGGGTGCTGCTGAAGTGTTAAGATATGTGCTACTAACAACACACCTAATGTGCAAGCTGTGGTTTTGGGTGCTTTCAGAAGAAAATCTTGCCTTGGAGGTACAATGGTAGCGGTGCCATTAGACTGAAAAACTCAGATTATTTATCCACAGTGCAAATGTGACCTCAGCTTCCAAGGGCCTGCTAAAGCTCTAGTCAAAAGTGAAGTGCTGAGGCTGGAACAGCTACTGAGGCTGAGACCAAGCTCAAGAGAAAGCAAATGAAGAAAAAGCTGAAGACTTAATTTGATTTTCTGTCTGGAGCTGGTGCCTCAAGTTTCAGTAAACACAGGCACTAGGAATAGGAGTAAGGAAGGAGGGGGCTACTGCTAACTATCAAGGAGATAGTACAGTTAATTGGAATTTAATTTACAGGCTGGGCTAGTAGTCCATCAGTGCTGCCTCTGCTTTAGTAACAGGCAAGGTTATTCAAGGTAGAGAGAATCATATGGGGCCAGGACAAGTGCAAATCTGACCCTGGTCCTTTCCCTTTCCTAAAAGGGCAATTCTAAAGAAGCTACAGAATTTTTCCAGGTTGCCCTGGAATTTCAGATCTGATCACTTCTATGCAGTCATTCCTGCTTCTTCTTCCACTTCGGAGGAAGCTAGGGAAAGAAGCAGGTAAGGCCACAAGGTGTCAGTAGGCAGGGGCATGGCCTGGCACTATAGAGTTGGTGCTGCAGGGTTTTTCCACCCACAGATTGCCCAGGAGAAGGGGGCTTTGGCCATGGAGCAGGCCAGGAAGATTTAAGAGCTGGTGGAGATCACTGTGCTAACGCAAACCCTGGCATTTCATAGTGGGATTTCCAAAACCCCAAAGGAGTGAAACCTCTGAAGTTACTCAGCATAATGTGGTGTTTGTAAAGATTTCTTAACTTTTTAAGGTTTCCATTCTTTCCCCTCCATGATTCCTTCAGGATTTTGGAATAGCAAACTGATAGCAATCCTGAGAGTGAGCAGGGAAACCTATTTGCCCTGCCATCAAAGAAACAGAGTGATGGTTGTGCTAACATAAATGAATGTGGAATTCTGTCATCTTTGAAACTTATGTTTGCAGCTGCCCTTTATATTGTTCATAAAACCACATAATGGTTTGGGTTGGAAAGGACCTTAAGATCATCCAGTTCCAGCACCCCTGCCATGGGCAGGGATGCCTCATGATAGACCATTCTGCCTAAGGCTCTGTCCAACCTAGCCTTGCACACTGCCAGGGATGGAGCATTTACCACTTCTTTTGGCAACCTGTGCCCATGTCTTCATATCATCTTTTATGAGAATGTGGATAGGTGCATTCATCACCTTCCCTTAAGCTGTTTGCCATATATATTGTTCTGTGAGCCTAACTAGTAAGAAATTCTCTGTTTATAGGAAGGCAGATAGAGCCCATGTACCTCATCACATGTTGTATTTACTTCACTGGTTGGTTTGAACCATGGTGTAGTAGCAGAGATCCAGTTGCTCAGGTATGTCCTTATGACCAAAAGTATGCACTTATGTGTGGGTGACAGGACAGAAATAGTTAATGAAATGGACCCAGGTGTTATGGTCGGGCTTAAGCCTTGGAAACCATAAAGAAAACACCAGGTGTTAATGCCCTGGTCAGCCTTAAGCCTTGGGAAAGTTAAAGAGAACAATGAAGTGTCAAAATCTGTTAGCAAAACAAAGCAGGCGGTTTGCAAGATAAAGCAGGATGTGCAACTCAAAACCAGACCAAACAATGTAAATACTTGTAACCCTTAGTAGTTTTGCTGAATCAGGATGACAAGGAAGTAAGGGAGTGGAAAATTACTGCTTAGAAGTTAGTAGACTATAAAAGAAATGCAAGATGAGAAATAAAGGTCTTCAGATTTCAGCAGACCTGGAGTCCGTCTTTGATACACCCCACTTATGTACTTTGCTAAATGAGACTGATTACATGCAGCCTAGGGTGATCAGATCAGGTCTAATGAAGTTGAATCACCTCTAATTCACTGTCAAGGGACAGGTTTTTAGCTGTTCACTGAAAGTTATTACTTTGCTTTACTAATGTATCTGATCACACATATTTTATTCTTTATTATTATTATTTAGCTTCCTAAGCAGTAGAAAGGGCTGGTTTGGATTTTTAAGCAGTTTGTGGAGAAGAAAAATAACTACTTTAAATGCAGGGAGATTTCTGATATATTCGAAATGTAATTTTGTCTGGAAATTAGAGCCTATGAGAGACTGACTGTCTGGGTATATTGGGTTATGACCATAATCAGAGTCCACTTTAATTAATCTGATTATTATACATTTTGTGCTACTCTAAAATTGTTTAGATTCTCTGACATTTATTAAGAATAAACTTCTCTTTTACCTGGGGTGATTGCATAATGCAGAATTATTAATGGTTTGTCATAAGAATCTAATCAAGTTAAAGGCAACATGAAGTGAGGGAATGAGCACAGAACCAGGAGCTAAGTTCTTCCAGTTAATTTGATTCATGGTCTTGGAAAAAATCACTGCTTACCCCAGTCTCTCAATTTTCATTCAGCTAAAGAAGGAATATTAATATTTATTTCCCTATTTTGCCAGAGTATTGGGAGAATTAGCTAATGCACATGTTTATGATTAAAATGTTAGCGTCCAAAACTGTCAATTTCTTTTTTAAAAATCAAATGTTAATATGTATAACTTTATGTTTACCTGCGTGTGCAGATAGTTAATAATGAATCTGGAGACCTGATTGTGCTATTTACACCTTTAATTACCAATCCATTTGTTTGAAAGAAACATTCTCTATTATCTATTTACATTGCTCCTATCATCGATAATACCCAAGTGAATTTATCTTCACAAAAGCTGTGTGAGGAAGTGAAGTACAGATTAAGGCCAAAACAGACTGTTATGATAATCTAGTCTGACACTCATAACACAGAAGACAAATAATTTTCTTCCAGTAGTTTCTGTGGCAATGCCCTATTGCATTTCCTTTTTTAAGCCATTTTTGGCCATTTCTACCTCATTTTGGCACATCTCTAACGCATTTCAAGCTATTTTTGGCCATTTCTACCCCATTTTGGCACATCTCTAACCTATT